>JAXCGZ010010695.1:0-21849 GCA_037179515.1 Halocaridina rubra | reverse complement strand
CTATTTATATATTAATGTATTTATTAATTGATATATATATATATTTTCACTTTATTTACTAATAATTTTTGTTGTTGTTGTAAAGTGATCCCTTAATTTTGCTTCTTGTTGTCATAACGAACTTTACATTGTTTTGGTTTTCTGTTTTTATGGCAACACTGACTCTGTATTGCCGCCTTTTTCGTGTAGTGTGATATTTTTGGTCTGTTCATTTTCGATACATAAAAATTGCTCCATAATTATGACTTTGGCCTATTTTGTTACCTTAAATGATATTGTGGTAATCTTGATATCTTGTCAGACAGAACTATAGAACGAACCCCAACTGCAAATGTAAACAAAGATAAAATAAATACAATTAACAAAAGCAAGACTAAAAAACTAAAAAAAATATCATTATGCAACTCCTGAATTACTGTAAAAAAAGAAAAAAGATAACATTCTACTCACTATTATACGGTGGTGAGCACAGGCAATGGACAAGCACAGTGGCAGTGAGCACGTGACGTCAGCGGTATAAGAAGAGGAGAAGGAACCCCTATTTGCCAAATGTAAGAAATAATTAACAAAAGCAATACTAGAAAACAAAATTTTTTTCATTATCCAAAGCCTGAATTACTGTAACAAAAAATATGTAAAACACATTCTACTCACTTTACATAAAAAGATAACACTCATTCTACTCTCTATTATACGGTGACCAACAAGTATGGGATGCGCGTGGTGCAAACGTAAGAAACAATTAACAAAATCAAGACTAGAAAACTAAATTTTTTCATTATGCAACTAGCCATGATATTATAATACAGGTATACAGTTATCTGTAAAATTTAAAAGAACTGAAAACACACATAGTTATAAATATATCCACACACACTGGATAAAATACCCTAATTTAGGGTAATCAGAGAATGATGATGAGTGATATCTACGTTGAGTATATAATAATAATCATAATAATGATGGTAATAATAATTATAATAATAATGAATTTCATTACATTAGGTTACTCAATATGGATTTAGGGAAATTTTTTGTCCAGATCTAGGGTAAACTAAGCTAGTACTCGTGTAAGCAGTGTCATACACTTGCCATTTTTCCCATTTTCTCCAAAATATCCGATGGACAATATGAAAACTTCTTACTTACCATTTTTTCCATTTTCCCCATAATATCTGATCGAGAATATGAAGACTTAGCCGCAGTTAAACTAAAACCAGCTTTTGCACTTTTATTTATTTTTTCCTCATTTTCACGGATAGTGTGATTACCTAATTGTGATTACCTAATTGTGTTTACGGTAAAGAGCCCAAAGCTCGTATCTTCCCGTCTCCTGATCGCTTCCATTTTATACTTAGTGATACTTATCATACCTGTCCTTAAAACTATGGATTGAGATAGCATTAACTACCTCCTCGCTTAGCCAATTCCAATTATCAACTACTCTTACACTGAAAAAGTATTTCCTTACATCCTGCAAAGAAGTTTTCTTACGAAGCTTCAAACTATGTCCTCTAGTTCTAGAGCCAGCCATATCAAAGTATCGATCCCCATCCACTCTATCATAACCATGAAGGAATTTAAAGACTGTCACCATATCCCCCCCTCACTCTTCTAGCTTCGAGTGATGGTAAGTCTAATTCCCTCAGCCTCTCATCATAACTGAGATTGCGTATTTCTGGCACCAGTTTCGTGGCATGTCTTTGAACTTTTTCAAGCTTAGCTATGTGCTTTTTCAAGTGCGGATTCCAAAAGGGGGCTGCATATTCGAGTTTTGGCCTCACATAGGTTACATAAATATTTCTGAACATTTCCTTGTCCATGTGCCTGAAGGCTACCCTTACATTTGATAAGAATGCATATGCTGCCCTTACTATGCCATTTATATGTATTTCTGGAGACAAATCTGCCAGTATGTTTACTCCTAGATCTCTCTCATTTTCTGTCTCTTGAAGTTGTACTCCAGCCACCGAGTAGTCAAGCTTGGGCCTTCTTGCACTTGTACCCATTCTCATTACCTTACATTTTGAAGTATTGAATTTCATTAGCCACTTTTCTGACCACTCATGCAGATTATTTAGATCCTCCTGAAGTTCTCTACCATTGTTCTCGTTTTTTACTTTCTCCACAATCTTTGCATCATCTGCAAACATATTCATGAATGAATTTACAGACTCTGGTAGGTCATTTACATATACAAGGAACAAAAGTGGCCCTAAAACTGAACCCTGTGGAACTCCACTACTAACTCTTCTCCATTCAGACACTGAGTGTCTTACTCTAACCCTCTGTTCCCTTCCTTCTAAGTAAGTTTTTATCCATTCCAAAACATTTCCACCTATTCTAGCCATTGATTGCAGCTTCCTAATAAGTCTCCCATGTGGAACAGTGTCAAACGCTTTCTGGAAGTCTAGGAATATGCAATCTGCCCAGCCCTCTCTTTCCTGTAAGATTTGGCTTACCTCATCATAAAATTCTAATAAGTTTGTTACTGTTGATCTACCTTCTCTGAAGCCATGTTGCCTCACTGACAAAAAGTTGAAGGATTCCAAGTGAAGAGAGATATGTTTCCTTAGTAGTTTCTCCATAAGTTTGCAAACTATGCTGGTCAAGGAAACTGGTCTATAGTTCAGAGCCGTATCCCTCCTTCCCTTTTTGAAGATAGGTATCACATTTGCTTGTTTCCAGCATCTTGGAATCTCCCCCGACTCCAGTGACTCCTTAAATATGATACTTAGTGCCACTGATATTGTGTTTGCGCATTTTTTAAGCACATGAGGGGATATGTCATCAGGACCTGTAGCTTTATGAACATCTAAATCCATCAGCGCTTTGCATACCTCTGTGGCTGTAAGGTTGATGTTCTCTAATACCTGCCCTTGAGCTTCTATCACTGCAATCTGAGGGGGTGGGGTATTTTCTACTGTAAATACTGACTGAAACTTCTTGTTCAATTCTTTGCAGATCTCTTCATCCGTCTCAGTGATGCTTCCATTCGCTCTCTTTAGCCTTAAAACCTGTTCTTTTACCTTCAGTTTTCCTCTGATAAAGCTGTGGAAAAGCTTGGGATTTTCTTTAGCCTTCCTGGTGATGTCCCTCTCATAGTCTCTCTCTGCCCCTCTCCTTTTACTTAGGTAGTCATTTCTTGCTCTTTTGTAGGTTTGCCAGGCATTTATGTTTTTCTCCTCCTATACCTTTTCCAGCATTTGTCTCTCCACTCCTTAGCTTTTTTACACCCATTATCGAACCATTTCTCTCTGGCATGAATTACACCTACTTTGGTGACAGGTATGCAGCAATCTACTATCTTCCCATATTTCTCACAAAAGATGTCATACATTTCTTGTACAGATTTGTTGTAAAATAAGGTTCTCCAGTCAATAACTGCAAAAAGCTCATTCATTTTGATGTAATCTCCTCTTGGATAGTTCCTCCTCATGTCCTCAGTGCCTCTACTCTCAGGAAGAATATCTTCAATGATATACTCCATCAACAACACACAGTGGTCACTCTTTCCAATTGGTGGTTCATACTCAATTTTTTCAATATCCAACACATTATCTGTGAACACTAGATCAAGTAGTGATGGCTCATCCCCACCCCTGGCCATTGGTGGTTCCATTACATGTTGGTTTAGGAAATTCCCTTGTACGCAATCTAGGAATCTTGCCCCGAATGAGTCCTCACCACTGTGTGGTCAAGATTTATCCAATTTATCTCTTTATGATTAAAGTCTCCCATAATCAAAATCCTACAGTTTTTTTCCCGTGCCATGTTAACAACTGAGTTTATGACGTCAATAGTACCTATATAGCTTTCCTCATAAACTTCAAGCCTATTTTGGTTCCTTGGTGGGTTGCATACAACAGTTATTATAATGCTCTCTGACCCAGTATTTGTGTTTACGAGAAAGAGCCCAAAGCTCGTATCTTCCCGTCTCCTGATCGGTTCAATTTTGTACTTAGTGATACTTATCATACCTGTCCTTAAAACTATGGATTGAGATTGCATTAACTACCTCCTCGCTTAGCGAATTCCAATTATCAACTACTCTTACACTGAAAAAGTATTTCCTTACATCCTGCAAAGAAGTTTTCTTACGAAGCTTCAAACTATGATCTCTAGTTCTAGAGCCTGCCATATCAAAGTATCAATCCCTATCCACTCTATCATAACCATGAAGGAATTTAAAGACTGTCACCATATCCCCCCTCAATCTTCTAGCTTCGAGTGATGGTAAGTCTAATTCCCTCAGCCTCTCATCATAACTGAGATTACGTATTTCTGGCACCAGTTTCGTGGCATGTCTTTGAACTTTTTCAAGCTTAGCTATGTGCTTTTTCAAGTGCGAAATTCCAAAAGGGGGCTGCATATTAGAGTTTTGGCCTCACATAGGTTACATGAATATTTCTGAACATTTCCTTGTCCATGTGCCTGAAGGCTACCCTTACATTTGATAAGAAAGCATATGGTGCCCATACTATGCCATTTATATGTATTTCTGGAGACAAATCTGCCAGTATGTTTACTCCTAGCTCTCTCTCATTATCTGTCTCTTGAAGTTGTACGCCAGCCACCGAGTAGTCAAGCTTGGGCCTTCTTGCACTTGTACCCATTCTCATTACCTTACATTTTGAAGTATTGAATTTCATTAGCCACTTTTCTGACCACTCATGCAGATTATTTAGATCTTCCTGAAGTTCTCTACCATTGTTCTCGTTTTCTACTTTCTTCACAATCCTTGCATCAACTGCAAACATATTCATGAATGAATTTTCAGACTCTGGTAGGTCATTTACATATACAAGGAACAAAAGTGGCCCTAAAACTGAACCCTGTGGAACTCCACTACTAACTCTTCTCCATTCAGACATTGTTTTACTCTAACCCTCTGTTCCCTTCCTTCTAAGTAAGTTTTTATCCATTCCAAGACATTTCCACCTATTGTAGCCATTGATTGCAGCTTCCTAATAAGTGTCCAATGTGGAACAGTGTCAAACGCTTTCTGGAAGTCTAGGAATATGCAACCTGCCCAGCCCTCTCTTTCCTGTAAGATTTGGCTTACCTCATCATAAAATTCTAATAAGTTTGTTACTGTTGATCTACCTTCTCTGCAGCCATGTTGCCTCACTGACAAAAAGTTGAAGGATTCAAAGTGAAGAGAAATATGTTTCCTTAGTAGTTTCTCCATAACTTTGCAAACTATGCTGGTCAAGGACACTGGTCTATAGTTCAGAGCCGTATCCCTCCTTCCCCTTTTGAAGATAGGTATCACGTTTGCTTGTTTCCAGCATCTTGAAATCTCCCCTTTTGAAGATAGGTATCACGTTTGCTTGTTTCCAGCATCTTGAAATCTCCCCTGACTCCAGTGACTTTTTAAATATGATACTTAGTGTGAACGTATATACATTCACTGAGATGCAATACCTGTTCAATGGCGACCGTACTCTCACCACTCTCATGACGGCTCAACCCTTGCAATTTTATTTCAAGAATTATTGCCTTTCTGCCTCATATGGGAGTAGAAGCACTTATACAGTCTCTTTCTGGGTGTTTACTGACCATGATAGTACAATATATAATCTTTAAAACATAAAGGAACTGAAAACTCAAACCGTAACATTCACTGAAATGCAACGCAGTTTCAATGGCGACCGTAGTCTCACCACTCTCATGACGGCTCAACCCTTGTCATTTTATTTCAAGAAATATTGTCTTTCTGCCTCTTTTGGGAGTAGAAGCACTTATACAGTCTTTTCCTGGCCATGATAGTACAATATATAATCTTTTAAATATAAAAGAACTGAAAACACAAACCGTAACATTCACTGAAATGCAATGCCTGTTCAGTGGCGACCGTACTCTCACCTCTCTCATGACGCTCAACACTTGCAATTTTATTTCAAGAATTATTGCCTCTCTGCCTCTTTTGGGAGTAGAAGCACTTATACAGTCTTTTCCTGGGCGTTTACTGGTCATGATAGTACAATATATATTCTTTACAATATAAAAGAACTGAAAACACAAACCGAAACATTCACTGAGATGCATCGCCTGTTTAATGGGGACCTAATTCTCACCACATAACGGCCCAAATCTTGCAATTTTATTTCAAGAATTATTGCCTTTCTTCCTCTTTCGGGAGTAGAAGCACTTACAAAGTCTTTTCCTAGGCTTTTACTGGCCATGCTAGTACAATATATAATCATTAAAATATAAAAGAACTGAAAATACAAACGTAACACAAACACAGAACACTAAATATATCCACTCACTATACTGGGTAATGACACACTGATGGTAGTGTGGTGGGAAAAGCGTCCGCGGTCGCTAATTTACTAAAATAAAAATAAAAAAATTTTTTGTTTGGGCGCTATCGCGAAATTCGAATTTTTTAACTATTTTTTTTTGGGGGGGGGCGTTATTGCAATTTCGCAGATAAAAATAACGTGTAAAAAAGGAACAAAGTGTATTATTCAAATATGAATATGTGCACCGATCATGCAATATCCTAATTTATAATTTCTTTCTCTCTTCTTCAATGGGGGCTGCTTTACTGCTGCAGTGTAGTAATTATATGTTCAATTCAGAAGGTGACAGGCCTACAATCGAGCCCATGGCAAGGCATTGCAAGGGCATCCAGGCTTAATTCCCAGGCACCAATCTGTGTTCAGGTCCCTAATGGGGTCTAATAGTAACACAAACACGAGGATATTAGTTATCTATTCTCCGACAAAAACAAAAGCTCTATATCCTCATGCTGCTCTAAACTTTGTATTGTCACAAGTAGTCATAAGAATAACAGAAAGAGACCGCCTTGATACTTGTATCTATCGAATAAGCAACATGAGACTTCTAATATATGCTTGACTAAAAATATGTTTCAACTAGCAGACTGTACACTCACTCATGGACAAAAAAATATATATACAGAATATACCTCATTGTTTTAATACAGTGAATGGAAAAACACAGCGGGGCATTAACAATTGAAAATTTTAAATTCTTGCCAATGTATTTCATACCAAGCAAATACACATAAAATCATAAAACAAAGCAAACATATGGTAATGTTCTCCTTCCATCTCTAGACTCTGGAACTCTCTTCCTCCTTGTCTTCCCTAATTCTCTAGACCTACCTTCCTTCAAAAAGCAGATCTATCATCGTTTCAGGGCCTAATCCTGCCATATTTCTAGGTCTTCAGTACACAGACTATTCTTTCAGCCTGTTTTTTTTTCTAACTGTTTATCATTCTCTTATTTCCACCTTGTCCTTATGCTGCTACTTTTTCATCTCAATGTTTTCTTCGTGCCTGGGTCAATAAGGGCAATATTTTTTGCCTGCTGGAGTGTTGCACTCATAATATATATATATATATATATATATATATATATATATATATATATATATATATATATATATATATATATATATATATATATATATATATATACACCTTGTTCCTTTTATACGCGATTTTTTTATATGCGAAATTGCAATAACGCCTCCCAAAAAATTATAGTAAAAAATTCGGAATTCGCGAATAACGCCCATCCCCCCCAAAAAAAAATAAAATAAAAATTTACAACAGGATGGACCAAAAAATGATAAAATAAAACAGCCTTTATCAGGCTGTAAAGAGAAACAGATGGAGAGTGTAATGACCTGTCAGATGTGAAGGGATTATAAAAGATGTGTAATGAATATCCAGCTCTCTGCTGGGTTTTAATATACCTCTGCATTACTCTCATAATGTCTATTCCAAAAATTCTCCTTAGATCTTATTATTATTATTATTATTATTATTATTATTATTATTATTATTATTATTATTATTATTATTATTATTATTATTATTATTTTTAACAATAATTTTCCATTGATGATGATTGTGGAGATTATTATTAATATTATTATTATTATTATTATTATTATTATTATTATTATTATTATTATTATTATTATTATTATTATTATTATTATTACGAATTTGTAATTAAACCATTATTTTTACAATAAATAATGTAGTTTTGGTTGAATGAACAAGAGTTAATTAAAGATCTCTCTCTCTCTCTCTCTCTCTCTCTCTCTCTCTCTCTCTCTCTCTCTCTCTCTCTCTCTCTCTCTCTCTCTCTCTCTCTCTCTCTCTCTCTCTCTCTCTCTCTCTCTCGTTTCATTTCACTTACATTGTGTAGAATATATTTATATTAAAAGGAGAATAGTCCTACAAACAACGCATACATCAGTTACTTTACAAGCTGATGAGTCGTTTGGGGCAGCAAATGATAAATATAATAATGCACTTTTAATAAAAACGTTAATGAGTTAAAAGACCATTAAATTAATTTCTTTTCCACGAATCCTTTGTAATGTCTCTCTTAAACAGGAATTAGGTAGAAATTTTTCATCTTATTATGTAAATACAATTATTGCTTTAGTCTTAATCACGTTCATTACAGTGCTCATTTTAAAGGTAATAAACCTAATTGTAAAGAAATATGAGAGAGAGAGAGAGAGAGAGAGAGAGAGAGAGAGAGAGAGAGAGAGAGAGAGAGAGAGAGAGAGAGAGAGAGAGAGAGAGAGAGAGAGAGAGAGAGAGAGAGAGAGAGAGAGAGAGAGAGAGAGAGAGAGAGTAATTGGATACATTTTATTAACAAATTTGTCATTCAGAAACCAGATACAAATTTGAAAATGTAAGGAGGATGCAAAACACGTGTTCTGAAAATATTAAGAACATAAGAAAAGGGGACACTGCAACATGCTTACTGGCACACACGAGGCAGTTCCATTTTTGAATGATATTTTCAGCATGTCTAACCTATTCTATTCTACTCTACTTATTTATTCTATTTTTCTTTTTATGATTTTTCTAATAAACACTAATTTATTCATACCCACCCTACCTCTGTCATATGTCTATCTAATCTACATTTGAAGTGTCTAAGGTATTGGCATTTATTATCCTACTAGGAATACTCTACGGTATTACCAAGCCAATTTTCACCAATTTCCCTTCTGAACCTAAATTTATCAAGATTAAATCCATTACCCATTAGGAGTTCTGGTTTGATCATGAATTTTTTAAACTTTATTAATATCACCCTTGTTAATCCCTTTAAGCCATTTATACACCTCAATCATATCCCCCCTAACTCTGCGCCTCTCTAGAGAATGTCGATTAAGTTTTTTAATCTGTCATATGGTAGATTTAGGCATTGCATAATTTTTTTTTTCGTTTTTTAGTCATGCTTTGGTTATTTATAATTCTTATTTTATCTTTATATACATTTGCAGATAGAGGTTCGTTCTCCTGCATCCTCCTCCTCTTCTACCACATAAGTTACTTGCTCACTGCCACCATGCATGTCCCAGTGTGCTGTATAACTGTTGCCCACTGCATAATAAAGAATAGTAATGTATGTTAATTTCTAGTTGTAAAGTGAATATGAATATCTTTTGTATACTCTTAAAAATAGATACAGGGCTTTCTGCTTTGCTATGTAGTAATAAAATATTTTTTTACTTATCTTATATCTTTGGCATGGTGTGTCTATGTAAGGTTTGGAACGTATCTATGCCCTTTATCATTGTTTCCTATGGAAAATAACTCGATTTTTCACGCGATTTTCCATTTACACGACAATTCTGAGAACCTATCTAGGCGTTATTTTGAGAACAAGGTGTATATATATATATATATATATATATATATATATATATATATAATATATATATATATATATATATATATATATATATATATACAGTCATACCTCTAGTCACGAATTTAATCCGTTCCTAAACCCTGTTCGTGGGGCAAAGCAAGTTTTCCCATTGGGATGCATGTAATTTCAATTAATCCGTTCCCCATCACCATATATATAAATTTTTATTCTTGTTTTTTAAGTGTAAGCACGAAAAAATACACCTGTAAAAGGAAAATTACATTAATAATAGAGAGGAATTCTACTCTACTAGAATAAAACATGTTACCCTACTGTATTTACCTTTGTAGTTGATTGTTGCTGGCCCATGTGCATGGTGGTTTAGGAGGAGGAGGAGGAGGACTACTTCTCTGAAGGAGAGTCCCTTTCCATAAAAACGTTAGTTAACTGTTCAGGTACAGGTTGTAATTTTGGTGTCCTCTCTTGGAAGGTGGTTCTATGAGTAGTGGCACATGAATACAATCAAGAGAAATTTGCCTTTTTCATTTGCTGATAAAGTTTTCTAAAATGAAACAGCACAATATAATTTTAAAATGATCACTTTTCTATTGCTCACAGTTTTGTCCAGGTGATAATTCTCAATAAATGCCTGCACCTCACTCCACTTAAAAAAATGTCTCTAAATTTTTCACTGGAAATTTTTATCCTTTCATTTCCCTCCTCTGATGACTGTTCCTCTTGCAAATCTATTAGTTCTTTAATGAAAAGTTCTTGTTTGTGCTCCTCCACCAGCTCCTTCACATCCTCCTCATTGACCTCCAAGCCCAAACTTTAGCCTGTGACCACTATTTCGTTCACAATTTTAATAGCTAACTCCTGCTTGAAGCCCTCAAAGACTCTTTCAGCCACACAACCTGGCCAAAGTTTCCTCCAGGCAGAGTTCAACATACAGTATGAGACCTCCTTCCATGCCTTGTCAGTGAGGCCAATGCAGTGGAGGATATTAAAGTGGTCTTTCCAGACTTCACGAAGGGTCAAATCCGTGTTGTCGGTGACCTGGAAACACCTGGAAGAAAGATCCTTCGTAGAGTGCTTCTTAAAATAAAAAATCACTTACTGGTCCATGGGCTGGAAAAGAAGAGTGGTGTTGGGAGGCAGATATTTGACTTTCATGAAGTCGTATTGTAAAGTAAGGCCTTTTTCCAAACCTGGAGGATGGGCAGGAGCATTGTCCATTATGAGAAGACACATAAGGGACAAGCCTCTTTCCTCAAGATATTTCTTCAAGGTTGGAGCAAACACTTCAAATATCCACTCTATGAATAAAATCCGCGTGACCCAAGCCTTTGGATTCGATCTCCACATTACCGGAGGGCTAGCCTTGAAAAAGGTATTGCGCTTGAAAATGCATGGAATTTTCAGAATGTAGGCCTGTCCTTCATTGATTTGTGGCCAAGCAGTGACTTCTCCGGCGAGAGTTGAGGTATAGTTATTTATTATTTATTCTGATTACTTTCTTATTATTTATTTCCTATTTGTTTGCATTTATTTGCAATATTAATTGGTTTATGCTTCTATAAAGGTTAATCTCTTATTGTGATATTCAAGTACTTATACTTGAATAATCTATTGTTGATGCCCGGATGAGTGGCTATTTTGTTTATACCAACTTCAAGAATAAAGCTCAAGTTTTGTTATATATTTTATTTTACCCAGAGCTTAAAATTACAAGACTTAGGACTCAATATTTTTGGCGATGAGCTGTCTGGATTGAATCTCAATGCTTTGAAAATGTTTATGACCCATTATGACCGCCGACTTTCAAGAGATAAGTGGAATTTCTAAAGCCTATGATAGGTTAGGCTATCAGTAGGTTTGGAATCGCCAAGTTTTTGGTAGGCTATCTTATACTGCCTATTGCACCTTGTTAGCCTAGTAGGCCTATGTGGATTGAGGTAATGAAGATTGGCTTTTGTTGTTTTTGAAAAACACTTCATCTGTTACTTATGCTAGGCTAACCATGGCTAGCACCAATGCAAAAATAATGAAGCTTGGTGTGTGGATGTCCATACTTAAGTCACATTTTGCCCACTGTGGTATTAATGAGAGTGCTAAAAAGAAAAATTTCTTGCTTGTTTCTCTAGGAAGTGAAGTATATACACTCTAGCTAGTCTGTGTGCCCCAGATATGCCTCATCTTAAGAACTTTTCTGATATAGTAGAGATTTTGGAAGGTCATTTTACTGTCAAGCCCTCTTATCACAGAAGCTTACTTCAGTTTCAGCAAAGAAAAAAGAAACCTGGTGAAAATCTGCGTAATCTTTATGCTGATATCAAAGCACTTGCCAAAGACTGTAATTTTGGCAATCAGTTTGATGCTAGGGTTTGCAAACATTTGTTTATGGCTATTGAATCAGAAGTATTTCCCTAATTTAGCAGCAGAAAATATAAACTTGCAAACTATGACTTCTTCTGCCACACTGGACAGAATATTAAATTTTGAAAAAGCGTTTTGTGGTGAAAAACTTCCTACTCAAGTGAATGCTTTGAATATTAATTCAGATACTTCTACTCCTAATGGTAGAAAAGAGGCAAGTTGCCGACATTGTGGTTACTCTCACCCTAGTGAGGACTGTCGATTTTCTCGTCTTTCTTGTTGAGTGTGTAAAAACAGGACACGAAAAAAGTTAGTTCGTTTTAATAAGGAAGTTTCCCAGGGTTATAAGTTTTCTCAGAGTTTCGAGAACCAAAAGTATGGTGACGGAGAAAAACAGCCATACCACTTTGTCAGAAAAAAAACAAAATAAAACAGAAAGGGTAAGAAAAAAGCTATGTGCAGTTTTTGAAAAAAAAAAACTTCTTGAGGAAGATAGTGAATGTAATCAGTTATTAAATTTAAATGAATCTGCTCCAGTAGGGAAAGAAAATAGAATTTTGAGTGTAGAAAATAACCCTACTGTAATAACCAAGATTAATTTAAACTTAAATGGTAAAGAAATTCCATATGAGGTTGATAATGGTGCTGTACTTTCTACTTTAGGTTGCAAGTGGGTTCAATGCCTAGCTTTACCTATGCAGAATTGTAATAAAAAAACTAAAAGCTTACGGAAACAGCAATGTTAATGGCATGGGTAAATTTTATGTGAATGTTATTTATAATGATTTCAGTATAAGACATGGATTTTATGTTGTTGACAATTATAATCCAAACTTGTGTGGTAGGGTTTTAATGTCTAAGATTAGAATTGCTTTGACAGGTGTTGTTGATTGTGAAAATAAAATAATAAACAGTGTAATGGATGCTAAAGCTCAGCTAGATAAATTTTCAGCTGATTCAAAATTGTCATTTACGAACATAGTAGCTAAGGTTAATCTTAAAGGTAATGCAGTGCCAAAGTTCAGAAGGCTAGAACAGTGTCATTTCATTATAAGAAATTAGTAGAGGATACTTTAGATAAATTGGTTTCTGATGACATATAGAACAAGTAAGTTTTAGTGATTGGGCGGCTTCCATTGTTCCAGTATTAAAAGCAGATAGGAAATCTATGAGAATTTGTGGAGACTTTAAAGAGTTGAATCAAAACGTTGTTTGTGATAAATATCTACTTCCAAGGGTAGATGAGATTTTATCAGTAGTTGGAAAGAGTAATATATTTTCTAAAATTGATCTTGAAAATGCATGCTTGCAATTACCAGTTGATGACGAAAGCCAAGAGCTTCTTGTAATAAATACTCATAAAGGTGTTTGTAAATATAAAAGACTTCCTTTTGGTTTTCATCATCACCAGCTATATTTCAAAGATTTATTTCTCAGATTTTGATGAATATTGGTGGTGTTGTAGCCTTTTTAGATAATATTCTTGTTGGAAGAAAAACACAAAAGGGCATGATGAAAGACTGGACAGAGTTTTGTTGGAAGTCCACAAGAACAATGTAGCTATAAATACAAAGGAAACAGTTTTGAATACTGATTCTCTTGAGTATTTAGGCTATGTAATTTCTGGTGGTGGAATTAAACCTTTATCCAAAAAACTTGAAGCTATTTTGGAAGCACCCCCTCCAAAGTCTGTCAGTGATGTACAATCCTTTTTGGGTATGGTTACCTATTATAGCAGCTTTATAAAGAATTTTTCTAGTACTTTGTCTCCCCCTTATTTGATTTGTTGAGGAAAGTTGCCAAATTTAAATGATCATTTGTAGAAGTTAATGCTTTCAGTAATGTCAAAGCAGAGTTATCCAAGTCAGAATTTCTTGCTAATTTTGATGGAAATCATCCAGTAATTGTAGAAGTAGATGCATCTCCAGTGGGCGTTGGTTGCCTATTGATGCAAGAAATGCATGGTATCGAAAAACCAGTCTATTTTGCTAGTAAAAAGTTATCATCTGCAGAACTGAATTGCTTCCAGTTAGGCAAAGAAGCTCTGGCTTTGGTGTATGCTGTAAGCAAATTTAAATGTTTTTTATTGGGTCGTAGATTTGTTCTTAGAACTGATCACAAACCATTACTTGGATTGTTTGGTATAACCAAACAGATTCCTGTAAATGCAAATGCTAAAGTGCAGTGATGGGCTTTGCTTATGTCACAGTACAATTATGACTTAAATTTTAAAGCAGGAAAACATAATGTTGTTGCATGCACTCAGTCGGTTGCCAGTACTGGATTCTAGTTTGGATTCTAGTACCCCTAATGAATATGTTCATGTTATAGAAGCTTCGAGTAATCAAGATATTTCTTTTGAAAATGTTAAGGTTTTGAAAAGAAGTGACCCAGTCTTAAGTAAGGTTTTTCAATGTGTGAAATTGGGTTGGATTAATGATCCAACATTGTCTGATTACTCTGTTGTCAAATCAGATTTAAGCTTTTTTGATGGTGTTCTTTTTTATTGGAACCGTGTAATTATACCTGCCGATATGTGCATCACAGTACTAGAACAGCTGCATGTAGGCCATAACGGTATCAATGCAATGAAAGCAGAAGAACGTAATTGGATTTGGTGACCCAAATTGGACCAGGACATTTCAGAAATAACTAAATATTGTGAACTTTGTATTAAAATTTTTGAAACTCCACAGTCAGCAGTATTATCCTGGCCAGAAACTGGGAAACCTTGGTGTAGGTTACAAATAGACTACGCTGGTCCAATTGGTGACTCTTATTGTTTGATAATTGTAGATTCCCTCACAAAATTTTTGGATGTTCATGTCACTAGATCTACCACATCAGCAGTAACTATTGCTAACTTAAGGCAGAGTTTTTGTAATTTTGGATTGCCATAAATAATTGTTTCTGACAAGTCCCCTTATTTTGTGTCTGAGGAGATGGAGTTTTTCCTGAGGAAGAATAACATTAAGCACATTACACCTGCTTATAACCCTTCTTCTAACGGCTAAGCCGAAAGGGCAGCACAAACTCTCAAAGAGAATCTTAGTAAATTTACGGATGGGAATTTTAATACCAGAGTATGTAGGGTTTTGTATAATCATAGAAGAGCTGTACATTCCTCCACTGGGAAGGCTCCAACTGATAAGATATTTAACTGTAGAAAAAATTAGACCTCAAGAAAAAAAGGAGTAGGCACTGCAGAAAGAATGTAAATTTGAAAAATCAGAATACTGTATAAAGTAGATGATGCAGTTCTTTTCAAAAATTATGGTCAAGGTAAGCCTTGGTTGGAAGGTAAAATCTTAGAAGTACTTAGTGTTTGTAACTACAAAGTGCAACTTAAAAATTTTGGCAATATAGTTTGGAAAAGACATTCAGACCAGATTATGCCTAGAC
The DNA here is from genome assembly GCA_037179515.1 of Halocaridina rubra. Classification (NCBI taxonomy): domain Eukaryota; kingdom Metazoa; phylum Arthropoda; class Malacostraca; order Decapoda; family Atyidae; genus Halocaridina; species Halocaridina rubra. The sequence goes on along the minus strand of JAXCGZ010010695.1, from coordinate 6,405 downwards.
TTACTCCTAGTGTAGAAGAATGCATTTTTTCCCAGTAATAATAAGAAATATGGTGGTACATCTAAGCCAATTTTGCCTTCTATTCCAACTAGTCTTACATCAAATTCTGATGTGATTAATGAACCAGAGAGCAATGTTATAAATCCTAATAGCTATTTGAGAGTTCTGATAACTCCATGCAAGCTCCCATGACAGTGCCAGAACCAGTACCCCTTTGTAGGTCTGGTAGAACTATAATAGCACCAGAGTGGTTAAATGTATAAAGTAGGTATATATTCAAAGTTACCTAGTATTATAATTATAAACACTTGAATATTTTAAATATAGAACTTGATTTTTTTTTCTATGGGAAAAAGAAATGTGAGAGTTGAGGTATAATTATTTATTATTGTTTCTTATTATTTATTCTGATTGCTTTCTAATTATTTGTTTCCTGTTTGTTTGTATTTGTAATATTAATTGGTTTATGGTTGTATAGAGATTAATTCTCTTATTGTGATATTCAAGTACTTATACTTGAATCGTCTGTTGTTGATGCCTGGTTGAATGGCATTTTTGTTTATACCAGCTTCAAGAATTAAGCTCAAGTTCTGTTATATATTTTATTTTACCCGGAGCTTAAAATTACAAGACTTAGGACCCAATATCTCCTATTGGGTTATACAGTAATCCCTCGTTTATCACGGGAGTTCGGTTCCAGGACCACCCGTGATAGGTGAAAATTCGCGAAGTAGCAGCACCATATTTATTACAGGTATGTTACATTTATATTTACTTTTACTGTATAGACCCTCCCTGCAGTGTTAACAACTCACCCTTTACTTTATTAATAACAGCTTATCTAAGAGTTTTACCTTATCTGCTATGGTAAACAACTTCCTTTGCCACTTAGGCTCACTCCCAGAAGCCTTAGAGGATGAAGGACGCTTGGGTGGCATTGCAGGGGTTGAAATACTCAGGCAGAAGTTTCACAAAAAACACAAGCACAACGTTTTAAGAGGCACAACGCAAATGGCGCACACATGAGTAACTGAATGGGTGAGGCAAGACAATGGAAGGTGCTAGGAGAATCAAGCTTCAATCAAAAAGCCAATCAGACCCCAGTATACAGAACACAATTCTGTGATTTGTCGTCTCTCACCCATCAGCCAATAGCATTGTGTGTACTATCTCATGTAGGTGTGACCCTTTGCATTTTCCAAGACACCGATACCGGTATCGTATTTTACATGCTGCAATACTGTGATTTACATGTTTAAATTAATGTTTTTTACAATTTTTTACTGTTTTATTATTCTTAGGCTAGGAAATACTTTTTTTTTATCAAGAAAATAATGAAAATACTGGAAATTTTAATATGTACTATCTCGCATAGGGGCGACCCTTTGCGTTTTCCAAGACGCCGATATCGGTAACGTATTTTATATGGTTCAATACTGTGAGTTACTTGCTTAAATAAAATACATATGCTCCCCATAAATCCCCACGATGCACTGAATTCGGGGAAGGTGAATCGTGATATAGTGAGGGATTACTGTATAGGTTCTTTAAGGCATTTTATTCCAAAAGAGTCAGGTTTCATCACAGTTAAAAACTTATTGCAAAATGTAACCTTCACTTTCTATGAATTTGGTGAATCTTAGCATGTACGCATTCACAACCTTTTGGCCCTAACTAGCCGCCTCGCCATGCCTAACAATGCTCTGAATACCAGTTTGTCAAAAAAAATTTTCAAACCAGCCTCTATTGGCTGTAAATTCGTTAATTTTAGCGCCACTAGAACTCGGAATGTTTGCTACTATATCATGGTGTATTTGTAAAGCCTTAGCACATACTATAGCCTCACTAACACTATCTCCAGCCAGTTGTTTCTCATGTACCCAAGCCAACAATAACTTTTATACCTTCTCTATCAACTGTGACCTATTCTTTGTTAATATAGTCACTCCTTTAGCAATGTCAGCTGCCTTAAAGATATTTTTATTTTTTAAACAACTACAGATGGTCGATTTCACCATGTTATACTGTGTGGCGAGATCAGAAACACGAACACTGTGTTCATGCTTAGAAATGATTTCTTTCATCATTTCGGCTGTTATATGTTAAGGCCTATTAACGCCACTGTAAGTAATGCACTTCATTTTCTTAGGAGCCAAAGTAAGGGCTACTTTAAAGTGAAGGCAAAACAATGGAAAACTACAAAGAAAGAATATGAACAAACTACGAATACAGCACAAATGAACTACACAGTGCGGTCACCAATGCAGAACTGAGAGCAACCACACGGTCGCCCAGACGAAGGGAATGTGGGAGCCTGGCCGGATGTAATAACCTAATTGTGGTTATGGAAAAGAGCACCAAGCTAGTAACTTCCCGTCTCCTGGTCTGTACCATTTTGTACTTAGTGATAGTTATTATACTTGCCCTTTAAAATATGGACTGAGTTAGCATTAACTAACTCCTCCATTAGCGAATTTCAATTACCAACTACTCTTACACTAAAAAAGTACTTCCTTACATCCTGCAAAGAATTTTTCTTATGAAGCTTCAAACTATGACCTCTAGTTCTAGAGCCAGCCACATCAATATATCGATTCCTATCCCTATCCACTTTGTCATAACCATGAAGGAATTTAAACACTTTCACCATATCCCCTCTATCTTCTAGCTTCAAGTGATAATGAGTCTAATTCCGTCTACCTCTCATCATAACTGAGATTGTGCATTTCTGGCACCAGTTTCGTGGAATGTCTTTGAACTTCTTCCAGCTTAACTGCGTGCTTCTTCAAGTGCAGATTCCAAAAGGGGGCTGCATATTCAAGCTTTGGCCTCACACAGGTTACATACACCCAGTTCTTGGAATAACGCAAAGATAGGGTCTCAAAAGTGATGTGTAATGTAAAAATTGCATAATGTAATGAGTCATTTTCCATAAGAAACAATGATAATGGGCATAGATACATTTTACAACCGTACATAGACACACTATACCAAAGATATAAGATAAGTAAAACATATTTTACATGTACATAACAAAGCAGAAAGACCTGTAGCTATTTTTAAGAGTACAAAAGATGTTCAGATTTACTGTACAGCAAGCAAATTAACATACTGTTGCGGTGGGCAACAGGCATAAACTGAGACATGCATGGTGGCGGTGAGCACATAACTTAAACCGTAGAAGAGGAGGAGGATGCGGAAAAACGAACCTCTGTCTGCAAATGTATTTGCTCTCGCACGCTTTTTCCCTGATGATATTATATGGCAAGTTTGTATGCCGTTTGTTCTTAATGCACATCCACGGAGTATTTAGCATTTTTTCCATTCTCTCCATAATATCCAATTGCATTAAGCGGTAGAAGAGGAGGAGGATGTAGGAGAACGAACCTCTATCTGCAAACATTTTTGCTCTCACACACGTTTTCCCTGATGATATTATATGGCAAGTCTGTTTGCTGTTTGTTCTTAATGCTCGTTCACATACTGTACTTAGCATTTTTTCCATTCTCTCCATAATATCCGATCGCATTATGTGTTAGAAGAGAAGGAGGATGCGGGAGACTAACCTCTATCTGCAAACATATTGCTGCCTCCGTATCAGCTGATGTGCTCTCGCACGCTTTTTCCCTGATGATATTATCTGGCAAGTTTGTTTGCTGTTTGTTCTTGATGCTCATCCACGTACTTAGCATTTTTTCCATTCTCTCCATAATGTTGATCACATTAAGCGGTAGAAGGGGAGGATGATGCGGGAGAACAAACCTCTATCTGCAAACATTTTGTAGCCTACGTATCAGCTGATGCGCTCTTGCATGCTTTTTCCCTGACGATATTATACGGCAAGTTTGTTTGCTGTTTGTTCTTAATGCTCATCCATGTACTTAGCATTTTTCCATTCTCTCCATAATATTCGATCGCATTAAGCGGTAGAAGGGGAGGAGGATGCGGGAGGACGAACCTCTATCTGCAAACGTTTTGCCACCTCCGTATAAGCTGATGCGCTCTCGCACGCTTTTCCCTTACAATATGCAAACCTTAACACAAACACAGTTAGAACAAGCGATATATCCACGCAATATGCTGGGTAAAGAGACACTGAAGCACATAGCAGCATGGTGGAAAAGTGCCTTCGAGGCAGTCAATTATTTACTAAAATAAATTTTTTTTTTCGAATGTTTTGCATGGGCATTATTTGTGTATTTTGCATTTTTTACTATTATTTTTTGGGGGCATTATTCCAAATTCGCGTATTTTAAGTACGCGTAAAAAGCGAACTAAGTGTAAATATTTCTGAGCATTCCCTGTCCATGTGCCTGAAGGCTACACTTACATTTGATAATAAAGCATATGCTTCCCTCACTATGCCACTTATATGGTTTCCTGGAGATAAATCGGCCAGTATAGTTACTCTTAGATCTCTCCCGATCTCTGTCTCTTGAAGTCCTACTCCTGCCACCGAGTAGTCAAGCTTGGGCCTTCTTGCATTTGTACCTATTCTCATTACCTTACATTTGGAAGTACTGAATTTCATTAGCCACTTTTCTGACCACTCATGCAGACTATTTAGATCTTCCTAAAGTTCTCTACCATTGTTCTCGTTTCTTACTTTCTTCACAATCTTTGCATCATCTGCAAACATATTCATGAATGAATTTACAGACTCTGGTAGGTCATTAATTTTTTTTTTATGAGTGTGACACCAGGACAGGCAAAAACTGCCCTCATCAATAAAGCCCGGGCACGAGAAAATACCACGATGAAGGAAAAGAAAAAGGTTAAGGACAAGGCAGAGAGTAGGTAATGTCACACAAAGGAAAATGACGGGGAGAAAAAACAGTCAAAGTACAGAGGACCCAGATATGTGGAGGACTTGGCCCTGAGATGACGAGAGACCTGTTTTTTGAAGGATGAGAGGTCATAAGAATCAGGAAAGACAAAAGGAGGAAGAGAGTTCCAGAGTCTGGAGATAGATGGGAAGAAGCAGTTGCTGCACCGACCAATCCGCGAGCTACAAATCTCCACACAGTACCTGTGAGGTGAGGCCACTTGGCAAGTGTTACGCAGCCTCGGCAATGGGGGAGGGATGCAACTCGCCATCTCATCAGGGCAGCGATGGAAGTAGTAGCGATAGAAAAGAGGAAGGGAAGATACCTTACGGCGAAGAGAGAGAGAATCCAGATTAGAAGTAAGAGAAGGATCATTAATGAGTCTGACTGCCTTAGATTCAACCCTATCAAGGAGATAAGTTTAAGAAGAAGCAGCCCAGATTTGTAAGCAGTATTCTAAGCAGGGACGGATAAGACCTTTATAAATTTTAAGTAACGGTAAAGAGGAAAAGTAATGACGAAAACGAAGCAAAACCTCCAATTTTTTGGATGAAGATTTAGAAATTTGGATTATGTGATGCCTCCAAGACAAGTTAGAGGCTATATGGATTCCTAATGTGATGATAGAATTAAGAGGGTAAATTTTGTTAGTTTCGAAGACAATAGGGTAATCACGAGGAGAAGAAGATAAAGAGATAGCCAGAAACTGTGTCTTGGAGGCATTGAATTTAACTAAATTTTGAGTGCCCCACTCAGATACTCTCTGTAAATCGGAGTTGAAAGTAGAAGAAAGAGTAATACGAGACTGATTACAAGTAGCAGATGAAGGTTGTGAAGAAAGGACAGATTGAAACGTGAAGGGCAGAATCATCAGCAAAGGCATGAAGAAGAGAGGAGGATGAGGATTGTAGAGGATCATTGGTGAAGAGAAGGAACAGAGTAGGTGAAAGAAATGAGCCTTGTGGAACACCACTGGTAACAGAGAAAGATCTAGATGTCGCACAATCTCCAACAACTACAGATATAAACTGGTCAGTAAGAAAACTGGAAAGCAGGGAACAGAACAAAGGGGGAAAGCCATAGGCAGGGAGTTTGGCCAACAAAGCCTTGTGCCAGACTCTGTCAAAAGCCTTAGAGATATCAAGGGAGACGACAAAGGATTCCCCAGAGTTCTTCAAGGAAGATGGCCATACATGAGCAAGATAGGACAAGAGATTACCAGTGGATCTTGCCTTGCAGAAGCCATACTGGTGATCAGAGATAAGTGAGTTAGATTCAAGGCGTTCAAGAAGTGAGCATTGAGCAAAGTTTTGAAAACTTTAGCAATAGAGGAGGTTAGGGTAATAGCTTGGTAGTTTGAAGGAATAGAGCGGTCACCCTTCTTAGAAACAGGTTGAACTACAGCATGCTTCCAAGATGAGGATAGATACTGGTTGACAGAATGAGTGGAACTCCACTACTAACTCTTCTCCATTCAGACACTGTCTTACTCTAACCCTCTGATCCCTTCCTTCTAAGTATTTTATATCCATATCAAGACATTTCCACAATTCTTGCCATTGCTTTCAACTTCTTAATA
>JAXCGZ010010694.1:10000-17500 GCA_037179515.1 Halocaridina rubra | reverse complement strand
ATTATTATTATTATTATTATTATTATTATTATTATTATTATTATTATTATTATTATTATTATTATTATTATTATTATTACTATTATCATTATTATTATTATTATTATTATTATTATTATTATTATTATTATTATTATTAGTATTATTATTATTATTATTATTTTATTATTATTATTATTATTATTATTATTATTATTATTATTATTATTATTATTATTATTATTATTATTATTATTATTATTATTATTATTATTATTATTATTATTACTATTATCATTATTATTATTATTATTATTATTATTATTATTATTATTATTATTATTATTAGTATTATTATTATTATTATTATTATTATTATTATTATTATTATTATTATTACTATCATTATTATTATTATTATTATTATTATTATTATTATTATTATTAATTTTATTAATTTTGTTATATCTTCTTCTTCTTCTTCTTCTTCTTCTTCTTCTTCTTCTTCTTCTTCTTCTTCTTCTTCTTCTTCTTCTTCTTCTTCTTCTTCTTCTTCTTCTTCTTCTTCTTCATTATTATTATTATTATTATTATTATTATTATTATTATTATTATTATTATTATTATTATTATTATTATTATTATTATTATTATTATTATTATTATTATTATTATTATTATTATTATTATTATTATATTATTATTATTATTATTATTATTATTATTATTATTATTATTATTATTATTATTATTATTATTATTATTTATTATTATTATTATTATTATTATTATTATTATTATTATTATTATTATTATTATCATTATTATTATTGTTATTATTATTATTATTATTATTATTATTATTATTATTATTATTATTATTATTATTATTATTATTACTATTATTGTTAATATTATTATTATTATTATTATTATTATTATTATTATTATTATTATTATTATTATTATTATTATTATTATTATTATTATTATTATTATATTATTATTATTATTATTATTATTATTATTATTATTATTATTATTATTATTATTATTATTATTATTATTATTATTATTATCATTTTGTTATATTATTATTATATTTTAACATTATTTACAATATTCTTCGACCTCTAGTTTTCTCATCTTGATATTATACTTGTCCTGACCTCTATCCCCATTTTTCACATTCCTTTTATCTATTTTTAACAACACCTCATATACCCAATATTTCCAGTGCACAGCAATCCATTTTGAAGGACACCTCGTATACTCAATATTTCCACTGCACAGCAATTATTTTTTCAACGGCACCTCATATACTCAATATTTCCACTGCACAACAATTATTTTTTTAACCACAACTCATATACGCAATATTTCCACTGCACAGCAATATTTATCTTAATCCCCTCGACCTCAAACTGAATCTTTGCTGCTCTTTTGGCAGTTATTAATATCCATTGTTTGAAAAGTATTCTTCTTCTTTTATTGTGTTTCACTGGATATATGGCTTCTCTCTATTATGTAATTTAGTTACCTCTGAAAATGACTTGATAACTATACTCGTAAGCGCTAAGCTGCTCCGTTTATTTCCTGCTTTCCCATCGTAGTTGAATAAAATAATTTTACAATACTCACGTGCTTTTCTTAAAATATATATATATATATATATATATATATATATATATATATATATATATATATATATATATATATATATATATATATATATATATAAACTTCATTTTTCATTCCAAATTTTTAGTTATATTCATAAATAATTATCATCATTAGCACAGCAATAATAATTTTTTTCGGCCACAATTATAACCTTATCAAGAACAACAACAACAATAATAATAGCAGCACTCTAACCTCCATCATCTATCAATTATAGAACAAAATGTCATTAGGATTCCGAAATTCACTTGAAGACGTTTCTGGGAAAAGCACTTCAGATATTAATATTCCTCCCTTCTCCTCTTCTTATTCTCATCCTTTCCCTACCATAACCCCCCTCCCCCGATATCATCCACATTTCCCAATCCCCTCCCACCTCCCTCCCTCTCAGATCTTCCTCCTCCACCATCACCCTCTCCCCCCATGAAAATCGTCCTTCAGCCGCCCCCCTCCTTCCCTCATCCCCTCCAGTAATCGATCTCTCTTCTTTTTCTTCTTCTTCAAGATATTCTTGATGATTTCTAAGAGTCCGGAAATGCCCCGAACACTTAAAACATCACCAGCATATTAAGTCGAGATATCCCTTAAAGGCTCATAAGCTCTTTTACTCCCTATTTAGAGACCTGGATTTTCAACCTTATGAAACCAATAATGAGTACTTTTTATACTATATTTAGTTTTCTTGATTTTTTTTTCTTGAGCTTAGCAGGTCACCTTACTGGAGGGGAAGTTAGATCAGGACCTCAAGTTGCTGCTGGCTGGCTTCATATTGCTAGTAAGGACTCTTTCATAGCTTAAGGATATATTTTAAGAATGATCTCAGTGAAGGAACTTTCTCACGAGGCTTCTTCTGGCTCCATCTTATATGATAATGAGAAGTTATTTTTTAGTTCATGCTTTTGGTTCAAACTCTTTTTGAAGTAGTAAAATTTTTATTGTGTTCATATTCTGTTATGACTTTTTTTTCTTATGTTTCTGTAGGTCAATTTTCTCTTCTTCATCGAATGACCTTTCTTGATTTTGTAAATATTTTAACAAGTTTCTTTCCTGTTCAGAATTTTGGTTCAAACTCTCCTTGTGCTAATGACCTTAATGTAATCTTTAATATATATATATATATATATATATATATATATATATATATATATATATATATATATATATATATATATATATATATATATATATATATATATATATATATATATATATATATATATATTTTTTTTTTTTTTTTTTTTTTCCACTACAGGAGGCCAGATTTTTTTTATTTACTTTTATAATCGCATATATGTTTTATTTTATTTATTTATTCAAGCTTTTGGTTAATGAGGTAATGACCTTACTTTTCTTTTACATATAGTTATAATTCTTATTACTAGATGTCGATCTTTTTTCAATATAAAGTTCGTTTTATGAGCTGGTTTATAACTTTTCAATTCATAGATTACATAAGACTTATCTTGAACATATTTCATCAATTGATTTTTTTCATTCCCACTATTGGATACCTGATTTTTTTTTAATTAAGTTTTTTTTTTAATGGTGTGTAATTATATCTGTTTTGTTTAAAATTTTGATTTAGACTGCTTGAGCTAGTGACCTTTACTTTTATTTTTTGTAATTATTGGAATCCTTAATATATATATATATATATATATATATATATATATATATATATATATATATATATATATATATATATATATATATATATATATATATATATATATATATATATATATATATATATAGATATAGATATAGATATATATATATATATATATATATATATATATATATATATATATATATATATATATATATATATATATATATATATATATATATATATATATATATATATATATATATATATATATATATATATATATATATATATATATATATATATATATATATATATATATATATATATATATATATATATATATATATATATATATATATATATATATATATATATATATATATATATATATATATATATACATATATATATATATATATATATATATATATATATATATATATATATATATATATATATATATATATATATATATATATATATATATATATATATATATATATATATATATATATATATATATATATATTCAAATTTACTATGTAGCATTGTTATTTTAAATGTTTGGCTAAGACTGCTTGAAAAAACAATTCCCTTTTATTGATTTATTGCGTTTTTATTATTTTCGTTCCTGGATGTCGGATTTTTCTTTTTAAATACAAGCTTTTAGTTAAGTTTATTGTCTCAAGCATGAATTCAAACAGGTTGAACTAATCGCCATTACTTAAATATCTTTATTATTCTCTCTGCCGTACGTAGTGGTATAACACTCAACTCGGGAGGTGACAGACCTGCCATCTTGCTCACCATTAGGGGGGGGGGAGGAATAGGCAGGGCATCCAGATATTTTTTTATTCAGATAACTGTACATGGGAACACATGCACATGGGCACTCCCCTTGATATTGCAGGTATTAAACATTACAATCTATATTTGGTCATATATAAATCAAATATTAATAGAATTTGCAATTCAGTTTAATTATCTTAGTAAGTAATTTATAATAAAATATAGTGTAACAATAGATTGATGGCAGAAGAGCACTCTGCGATTATTAATTAAGAGTAATCTATTATGGTTTAGTTAGCTCCCCATCTCCAATCTGTTTTTGCCACCCACATAATGAGGAGTAATATTGACACTTATAACGCAAAAAATAAAGCTCTCTACTGGAAACAGGTTTATTTTATTTAGGTAAATACTTAAGCACATGAATTTTTTTCTTCCAACATAAATATTAGATTTACTCGAAAATAGTTTTACACATTGTAACTGAAGTCTTATTATTATTATTATTATTATTATTATTATTATTATTATTATTATTATTATTATTATTATTATTATTATTATTATTATTATTATTATTATTATTATTATTATTATTATTATTATTATTATTATTATTGTTATTACTATTATTATTATTATTATTATTATTATTATTATTTTTATTATTATTATTATTATTATTATTATTATTATTATTATTATTATTATTATTATTATTATTATTATTATTATTATTATTATTATTATTATTATTATTATTATTATTATTATTATTATTATTATTATGTTGTCAATGGTGCCAGTGGAATGGGTGATTTCTTGTTTAGTGCCCTATACAAAGGTAAGGGAGATATATATGAATGCAGTAATTATAGGGGTATAAGTTTGTTGTGTGGGGTAGGAAAAGTGTATGGTAGGATACTGATTAATAGGACTAGGAACAAGGCAGAAAATGTGATCGCGGAAGTGCAGAGTGGTTTTAGAAGAGGTAGAGGTTGTATAGATCAGATTTTTATAGTTAGGCAGTTATGTGGGATATATTTAGCAATGGGTAAGGATGTGTATTTTGCATTTTTGAATCTGGAGAAAGCATATGATAGAGTTCATAGAGAGGTAATGTAGACTGTTTTGAGGTTATATGGAATTGATGGTAAACTGTTGCATGCAGTGAAGAGTTTGTATGAGAGCAGTAGAGCTTGTGTTAAGGTAGGGAATGAAGTGAGTGAGTGGTTTCCAGTGAGTGTGGGACTGAGACAGAGATGTGTGATGTCACCATGGCTGTTCAATTTGTATATTGATGGAGTCGTAAGAGAGGTGAATGAGCGAGTGCGTGGTCGAGGTTGAGAATGGTAGATGGGGATGATAACGAGTGGGAGCTGAATCAGTTGCTGTTTGCAGATGATACTGTGGTGGTGACAGATTCAGAGGAGAAGCTGTGTCATCTAGTGTCAGAATTTGGAATGGTGTGTGAGAGAAGGAAGTTGCGAGTGAATGTGGGAAAGAGGAAGGTTATGAGGTGTACAAGAAATAAGGATGGTGGTGGATTGAATGCTATCTTGAATGGAGAGACACTTGAGGAAGTTGATCAATTTAAGTATTTAGGCTCGGTTACAGCTGCAAATGGTGGAGTGGCAGGCAGTGTGTGTCACAGATTGAATGAAGGATGTAAAGTGTTGGGTGTGTTGAAATGGGTGATTAAGAATAGAAGGTTGGAAAGTAATGTTAAGAAAGTTTTTTATGAGAAATTGGTTGTGGCAACTGTGATGTATGGATCAGAGTTATGGGGTATGAAAGTAAGTGAGAGACGGAAACTAAATGTGTTTGAGATGAAATGCCTAAGGAGTATGATTGGTGTATCTCGGTTGGATAGGGTTAGGAATGAAGTGGTGAGAGCAAGAACGGTTTGAGGAGAGAATTTGCGGCCATAGAAGATATGAACTTTTTGATATGGTTTGGTTTGGCCATGTGGAAAGGAAGAATGATGAAAGGCTGCTGAAAAAGGTGATGAATGCAAGAGTTAATGGGTTAAATGCTAGAAGGAGGCCTAGATTTGGGTGGATGGATGGAGTAAGGAGAGCCCTGAATGATAGGAGGATGGATGTGAGGGAAGCAAGTGAGTATGCTAGGATTAGGAATGAGTGGCGAGCGCTTGTGACGCAACTCTGATGGACATCTGCTGTTACCACGGGGCTGCATCTTACAGAGGTAGCCCTGTGGTAGGGGCAGTTGGGGAGTTGGGATTTATGAAGCGATGCAGGTTGTGGAAGAGCCGGGAGGATGGGCTGTGGCACTCCAACAGTACCATCTGAACGGTTGTTAGCTCCCTTGTCATTGCCCATAGAGCAAAGTAATCCCCTTATTGTTCCTTTTTTTATGTTGGCTACCCCCCTATTGGGGAGACAGCCAAGGTAGATTGATAGATAGATTATTGCTATTACTATTATTATTATTATTATTATTATTATTATTATTATTATTATTATTATTATTATTATTATTATTATTATTATTATTATTATTATTATTATTATTATTATTATTATTATTATTATTATTATTATTATTATTATTATTATAATCATTTACGTTTCATTGTTATTACTATTGATAATATTATTCACCACATGTAGCAATCTACTATTTATTTATTCTGATGTAAACAGTTGCAGCTTTCAGTCATGAATAATTAATTAATACAGATATAATCTTTATTACGTCAAATGTATCATTTATTTGATTTACACAGCAGTTGCTTGAAATAAAGGAAAGATTCCCTTGAATCTTTAAAAAGGTAAAATTATATTTGATTTATTCAAGCTGACTAAGCTTAATACCCCCCAAAAAGAGGAAATGTTATTTAATTCTTAAATGATATACACATATGCTGTATTCAGACATATATTGCTTGAAATAAAAAAAAATATAGCAAAATAAACCAACCTGGATTTATATGACTGTATGTTTTATTCGGACTTATAATGCTCTAAATAGAAGAAAAAAATCACTGTATACCCCAAAGTGAATATAATATATTCAAAAAATAATGTTTGAAAATAAAGCAAAAATATTTTCTAAAGTCCTTGATAAGCTTAATACACAATATATGCGGGCAGATATTCGTAAATTTTAAAAAGAGGGGATTACAAAGAAAAGAGTCGAAAAAAATTTTTTGGTGAGTCCTAACCTAACCTAAGTTAACTGAACCTAACCTAACCTCACCTAGGGGAACGCAACCTCCCTAGCCGGGGGCTTCATATTCCTTAAATCCAAATAACTATAATAAAATCCAGATATTTGCTTGAACTATAAAAAATATTACCTAGGATCTTGATAAGGACTGACCTGAAGAAATATGACTTTATCAATTATAGCCTCCTGTTGCTATACTACAACCAATGATGTTTTAGACTTGATAATGACTGGCCAGAGCAGCT
>JAXCGZ010010694.1:0-5000 GCA_037179515.1 Halocaridina rubra | reverse complement strand
AATCATAAGTCCTAGGTTCGAGTCCCGGTCGGGGTAAAGAATGATACATGTTTTCACATATATAATGTGTTATTTGGTTATTTCATGGCCCGAATGAGATTGGGAATTGAATTAAATGCTAAAATGAAGCCACGAGTGAGGTTGGGGAATCTGTAATATGAACATAGTGGCATTCAGTTAGAATGCGTTCATTCCTAAGTATAGCAGATATAAGCTATAAGGTTGGATTCCTTTTAACCTTCTGTGGTGTAGTGGTAGCGCCTTGACTTAGTAATCATAAGTCCTAGGTTCGAGTCCCGGTCGGGGTAAAAAATTATTCATGTTTTCACATATATAATGTGTTATTTGGTTATTTCATGGCCCGAATGAGATTGGGAATTGAATTAAATGCTAAAATGAAGCCACGAGTGAGGTTGGGGAATCTGTAATATGAACATAGTGGCATTCAGTTAGAATGCGTTCATTCCTAAGTATAGCAGATATAAGCTATAAGGTTGGATTCCTTTTAACCTTCTGTGGTGTAGTGGTAGCGCCTTGACTTAGTAATCATAAGTCCTAGGTTCGAGTCCCGGTCGGGGTAAAAAATTATTCATGTTTTCACATATATAATGTGTTATTTGGTTATTTCATGTCCCGAATGAGATTGGGAATTGAATTAAATGCTAAAATGAAGCCACGAGTGAGGTTGGGGAATCTGTAATATGAACATAGTGGCATTCAGTTAGAATGCGTTCATTCCTAAGTATAGCAGATATAAGCTATAAGGTTGGATTCCTTTTAACCTTCTGTGGTGTAGTGGTAGCGCCTTGACTTAGTAATCATAAGTCCTAGGTTCGAGTCCCGGTCGGGGTAAAGAATGATACATGTTTTCACATATATAATGTGTTATTTGGTTATTTCATGGCCCGAATGAGATTGGGAATTGAATTAAATGCTAAAATGAAGCCACGAGTGAGGTTGGGGAATCTGTAATATGAACATAGTGGCATTCAGTTAGAATGCGTTCATTCCTAAGTATAGCAGATATAAGCTATAAGGTTGGATTCCTTTTAACCTTCTGTGGTGTAGTGGTAGCGCCTTGACTTAGTAATCATAAGTCCTAGGTTCGAGTCCCGGTCGGGGTAAAAAATGATTCATGTTTTCACATATATAATGTGCTTATTGGTTATTTCATGGCCCGAATGAGATTGGGATTTGAATTAAATGCTAAAATGAAGCCACGAGTGAGGTTGGGGAATCTGTAATATGAACATAGTGGCATTCAGTTAGAATGCGTTCATTCTTAAGTATAGCAGATATAAGTTATAAGGTTGGATTCCTTTTAACCTTCTGTGGTGTAGTGGTAGCGCCTTGACTTAGTAATCATAAGTCCTAGGTTCGAGTCCTGGTCGGGGTAAAAAATGATTCATGTTTTCACATATATAATGTGCTTATTGGTTATTTCATGGACCGAATGAGATTGGGAATTAAATTAAATGCTAAAATGAAGCCACGAGTGAGGTTGGGGAATCTGCAATATGAACATAGTGGCATTCAGTTAGAATGCGTTCACTCCTAAGTATAGCAGATATAAGCTATAAGGTTGGATTCCTTTTAACCTTCTGTGGTGTAGTGGTAGCGCCTTGACTTAGTAATCATAAGTCCTAGGTTCGAGTCCCGGTCGGGGTAAAAAATGATTCATGTTTTCACATATATAATGTGCTTATTGGTTATTTCATGGCCCGAATGAGATTGGGAATTGAATTAAATGCTAAAATGAAGCCACGAGTGAGGTTGGGGAATCTGTAATATGAACATAGTGGCATTCAGTTAGAATGCGTTCATTCCTAAGTATAGCAGATATAAGCTATAAGGTTGGATTCCTTTTAACCTTCTGTGGTGTAGTGGTAGCGCCTTGACTTAGTAATCATAAGTCCTAGGTTCGAGTCCCGGTCGGAGTAAAAAATGATTCATGTTTTCACATATATAATGTGCTTATTGGTTATTTCATGGCCCGAATGAGATTGGGAATTGAATTAAATGCTAAAATGAAGCCACGAGTGAGGTTGGGGAATCTGTAATATGAACATGGTGGCATTCAGTTAGAATGTGTTCATTCCTAAGTATAGCAGATATAAGCTATAAGGTTGGATTCCTTTTAACCTTCTGTGGTGTAGTGGTAGCGCCTTGACTTAGTAATCATAAGTCCTAGGTTCGAGTCCCGGTCGGGGTAAAAAATGATTTAAGTTTTCACATATATAATGTGCTTATTGGTTATTTCATGGCCCGAATGAGATTGGGAATTGAATTAAATGCTAAAATGAAGCCACGAGTGAGGTTGGGGAATCTGTAATATGAACATAGTGGCATTCAGTTAGAATGCTTTCATTTCTAAGTATTGCAGATATAAGCTATAAGGTTGGATTCCTTTTAACCTTCTGTGGTGTAGTGGTAGCGCCTTGACTTAGTAATCATAAGTCCTAGGTTCGAGTCCCGGTCGGGGTGAAAATGATTCAAGTTTTCACATATATAATGTGCTTATTGGTTATTTCATGGCCCGAATGAGATTGGGAATTGAATTAAATGCTAAAATGAAGCCACGAGTGAGGTTGGGGAATCTGTAATATGAACATAGTGGCATTCAGTTAGAATGCGTTCATTCCTAAGTATAGCAGATATAAGCTATAAGGTTGGATTCCTTTTAACCTTCTGTGGTGTAGTGGTAGCGCCTTGACTTAGTAATCATAAGTCCTAGGTTCGAGTCCCGGTCTGGGTAAAGAATGATACATATATATATATATATATATATATATATATATATATATATATATATATATATATATATATATATATATATATATATATATATATATATATATATATATAACACACACACACACACACGTATATATATACACACACACACATATATTATATATATATATATATATATATATATATATATATATATATATATATATATATATATATATATATATATATATATATATATATATATATATATATATATATATATATATATATATATATATATATATATATATATATATATATATATATATATATATATATATATATATATATATATATATATATATATATATATATATATATATATATATATATATATATATATATATATATATATATATATATATATATATATATATATATATATATATATATATATATATATATATATATATATATATATATATATATATATATATATACATATATATATATATATATATATATATATATATATATATATATATATATATATATATATATATATATATATATATATATATATATATATATATATATATATATATATATATATATATATATATATATCCTATTCTCCCTGATAAAGGGGATGACCGAACCAAAAAAATGCATTCACCACGATCCACACATACCTCAACCATTCCTCTTATCTTCTTGGGGATAAAGGGTTGCTTCATATCCTTCCCTGCTACCCTGCTTGGGTCACCAACAAGTTAGGCGGCAAGGATATTCTACAATGAGGGCCGAGAACTATAGCAATTTTACCACAGCTGCTCCATCACATAGCAACTCACTTCACACCAGTTCATCACAGTTCAATGAGCTATCAGGTGTGAGATATCCCTTTGACTTTTTTTACCTATGTACACTGTTATTCCTATCTTTTGCATGCTCTCTTTCCTTCTCCACTGACAGTTCATGTGCATCCAACGCCATTTACACTCATCCATCCATTTCATTAGGTCTTCCCTCTAGCCGTACTCCAATCACTTCTGCACTCCACACTTTCTTTGCTTTTCATTCATTACTCATCCCTTCTATGTTTCCAAACCAACTCAATTCTCTCTGATCTAACTTATCCGACAACATTCCTTCAACACCCATTCTCTGCCTACCTCCTCATTCCTTACTCTATCTGTTATAGATACACCAATCAAGCTACTCATATATCTCATTGACTTCTTCTCTTACATTGGTCTGCTTCATACAATCCTGGCAGTGCAACCACACATTCAAATATCCTTTTCTTTGCATCCATTCTTGAACACCTATATCTCATCACACTTTTCAACCCACCTAGTCATATACTCGCTACCTTCAATCTATGGCTTACCTCCTCATCCACTTGTCCATTCTTTGCCACATGCAGTCCGAAATAATTAAAAGTGTCAACATCTTGAAGCAACTCACCATTCACTTCTAAATTCAGTCAGCCAACATTAACACTCCTCGTGCATCTCATGACTTTACTTTTACTAATATTCACCTGCAACTTCCTTCTTTCACACACCCTAAAAACTCAGTCACCAGATAATTCCGTTCATTCTCAGAATCAGCCACCACTGCTGTGTCATCTGAGAATAGAAATTTATTCAAATTTCCAAAACCTTCCATGCTCACCCAAAAAATCCATGCCTCTAATACTCCCATTTACTTCCCTCACCACTGCATTCATAACACATTAAACAACCATGGTAACATTACGCAACATTGATGTAACCCTACATTCACCTCATACCAATCAAACATACCATTCCAGAGTCTCACACATACTCTATTATTCATGTAAAAACTCTTGACTGCATTCAACAAACTTTCACTTATTCTATACAGTCACAAAAGCACTTCACAACACCTCGCTAAGAACTCAGTCATACGCCTTCTAAATGTTCATAAAAGCCCAAAAAGAGTGCTTCCCTTTTTCTAATAATTTCTCATACACCTTTCTTACACAGACACCTGATCCAAACATACTCCTCCTCTCCTGAGCCCACAATGTTATTTCCCAGTCAATTTTTTCAGTACCATTAATAATGCTCTCGATTATTACTATTCAATATACCTTATATACTACACTCAAAAAGTTGATTCCTCTAAACCTATTACATTCATACTTACCTCCTTTCCCTTTGTAAAGTAAAATTACACATGAACTCTTCCATCAAGTGGGACCCTCAAATTCTTGAAACATGCATTCAATACCTAAC
>JAXCGZ010010693.1:17500-21930 GCA_037179515.1 Halocaridina rubra | reverse complement strand
CAACCTAAAAGCTTTCAGAATTTTTTTTATTATTTTCTTTTTAGTGGAAGCCTTCAAAAGCACGTGAGAACCTTTTGTTTCTTAAACTGACATAACAAGCAAGAGGAAAAATGACTCTTCCACCATTATGCATAAGAGGCGTATTTAGCTCATCTCCAAGTCAAATTCTCGCAAGCTTGCGCACTGCCTTCCCTGAGAAGAATCAAAAGAGAAGAGTTTTTTCTCTTTTATTCTAAATCGAAAGAAGAAGAAGAACACCTTCGATTGATGGAAGAGACGAACAACAACAACATTTGGCAGTTGTGTCTTTTATTCATGAGATTTTTGCTTTTAGATAAGCTATTTTATTGATTCATATATCTATTTTTTATATATTTATTTATTTACCCAATCATTCGCTTCCTTACTTATTCTTATTTATATTTTGTTTACTTATTCATATATTCATTGATTTTCTTCTTGTGTTGGAAAAAAAATCATTTCCTTGTCTTTAAACACATTTATTCATGTTTGTGTTCATGTATATATATATATATATATATATATATATATATATATATATATATATATATATATATATATATATATATATATATATATATATATATATATATTTATATATTATATTTTATCTATCTATCTATATATATATATATATATATATATATATATATATATAATATAATGTATATATATATATATATATATATATATATATATATATATATATATATATATATATATATATATATATATATATATATATATATATATATATATATATATATATATATATATATATATATATATATATATATATATATTTATATATTATATTATATCTATCTATCTATATATATATATATATATATATATATATATATATATATATATATATATATATATATATATATATATATATATATTATATATATATATATGGTGGCGGGCAGAGCATCAAAGAATAGCCCCAACGTATTCCCTGCGTGTCGTAAGAGGCGACTAAAAGTGGATGGGGTGAGGGAACTAGGAATCCCCCCCATTGTATTAACCTCCTGTGAGACGTCAAAGAAGAAGGGGAGTAGAGGGGAGAATAACTTCTCCCCAAACTCTAGTTTTGGGGTGTCTAAATATGCATGGTTGTAGTACAATAGAGAGTAAAAGATGTGAGATGGGATATATGTTTGGTAGGAGGAGGATGGATGCATTGGCATTGTGAAAGACGAAGATGAAAGGAAAAGGAGAAGTGGCATTTGGTGATGTGACAGGTAGGGTGTCTGGGGTTGAAAGAGGGAAAGCGAGAGAAGATGTGGCATTATTGCTGAGTGAATGGATGGTAAATAAGGTAGTGGAATGGAAAGAAGTGTCATCTAGGCTGATGTGCGTGAGGGCTAGGATAGGTCGGGAATGTTGGGCTTTTGTTAGTGCATATGGGCCAGGATGTGAGAGAAGTGAGGAAGAGCGGGATGAATTCTGGAATGAGTTAACTAGGTGTGTGGATGGTCTGAGTAGAAGGAACTATGTAGTTGTGTTGGGTGACTTGAATGCTAGGGTTAGTGATGGAAAGGTAGAAGGTGTTGTAGGAAAGTATGGGGTACCAGGTGGGAATGAGAGTGGCGAGAGACTGTTAGATATGAGTGTGGAGCAATAGTAATAGTTTTTTTTTCAAGAATAAGTTAATAAATAAGTATACATGTATGAGAGTGGCAAATGGAAGAGTGAAAGAAAGAGCATTGGTGGATTATGTGTTGGTAGCAAAGAGCATGATTGGTAGAGTGAAAGATGTGCATGCATTTAGGGGTGTGGCTGCTGGGATGTCTGATCATTCTTTGGTTGAAGCAAAAGTGGTAGTAGCAAAAGAGTGGGGAAATAGAGTGGGGGAATGTAGAAGGGAAATGGTGAAGGTGGAAGAGTTGAAAAAGCCAGAGAAGAGACAGGAATATCATGACAGGTTGAAAGTGGCATATGACAGGGTGAAAGAAAGAGAAGTTGGGGAGTTAGAGGAGGAATGGGGGTTGATGAAAGAATGTTTTGTGGGAAATGCAAGTAATGTGTGTGGAAAGAGGTTTGTTGGAGGTGGCATGAGGAGGGGCAGCGAGTAGTGGAATGAAGGGGTGAAAATGAAGGTGGAAGAGAATAAGAGGACTTTTGAGATTTGGCTGCAGTGTAAAAGAAGGGAGAGGTGTGAAAGATTTAGGGAGAAAAATGTGGAAACCAAGTGGAAGTTAGAGGAAGAGAAGAGGTTGGCAAATGTTAGGTGGGGACAGGATTTTAGTAGGTCATATGAGGAGAATAAAAAGAAGTTTTGGGAAGAAGTGAAGAGAGAAAGGAAGGGTTGATCGAGGATGGAAGAGACAGTGAAAGATGTGAATGGACAGATGTTAAGAGGGAACGATGCAAGGAAAAGATGGGCAGAATATTTTGAGTGCTTGCTGAATGTTGAGGAAGATAGAGAGGCAGCTATAGTGGCAGTGAAAAGTGTTCAAGTTCCAGTAATGAGAGATGAAAATGAGATAGAGATTACAAGAGAGGAGGTGAAGAAGGCATTGTATGAAGCGAAAGCAGGTAAAGCACCTGGAACAGAAGGTGTGAGAGCGAAGATGTTGAAAGAAGGGGGTGCAACTGCATTGGAATGATTAGTGAGAGTGTTTAATATATGCTTTATGTTGTCAATGGTGCCAGTGGAATGGGTGATTGCTTGTATTATGCCCCTATACAAAGGTAAGGGAGATGTGTATGAATGCAGTAACTTTAGTGGTATACGTTTGTTGAGTGTGGTAGGAAAAGTGTATGGTAGGATACTGGTTAATAGGATTAGGGATAAGACAGAAAATGTGATCGCGGAAGTGCAGACTTTTATTTAGGAGAGGTAGAAATTGTATATATCAAATTTTTATAGTTAGGCAGTTATGTGAGAAATATTCAGCAAAGGGTAAGGATGTGTATTTCGCATTTTTGGATCTGGAGAAAGCATATGACAGAGTTCATAGAGAGACAATGTGTAATATTTTGAGATTATATGGAATTAAAGGTAAATTGTTGCATGCAGTGAAGAGTTTGTATGAGGGCAGTAGAGCTTGTGTTAGGATAGGGAATGAAGTGAGTGAGTGGTTTCCAGTGAGTGTGGGACTGAGACAGGGATACGTGATGTCACCATGGCTATTCAAGTTGTATATTGATGGAGTCGTAAGGGTGGTGAATGAGCGAGTGCGTGGTCGAGGTTTGAGAATGGTAGATGGGGATGATAACGAGTGGGAGCTGAATCAGTTGCTGTTTGCAGATGATACTGTGGTGGTGGCAGATTCAGAGGAGAAGCTGTGTCAGTTAGTGTCAGAATATGGATTGGTGTGTGAGAGAAGGAAGTTGCGAGTGAATGTGGGAAAGAGTAAGATTATGAGGTGTACAAGAAAGGTGGATGGTACTGGATTGAATGTTATGTCTAATGGAGAGACACTTGAGTAAGTTGATCAGTTTAAGTATTTAGGCTCGGTTATAGCTGCAAATGGTGGAGTGGAAACAGATGTGTGTCACAGAGTGAATGAAGGATGTAAAGTGTTGGGTGCATTGAAAGGAATGATGAAGAATAGAGGGTTGGAAATGAATGTTAATAAAGTTTTGTATGAGAAAGTGGTTGTGCCAACTGTGATGTATGGATCAGAGTTATGGGATATGAAAGGAAGTGAGAGACGGAAACTAAATGTGTTTGAAATGAAATGACTGAGGAGTATGATTGGTGTATCTCGGTTGGATAGGGTTAGGAATGAAGTGGTGAGAGCAAGAATGGGTGTAAGGAGAGAAATTGCAGGCAGAGTAGATATGAATGTTCTGAGATGGTTTGGGCATGTGGAAAGGATGGATGATGAAAGACTGCTGAAAAAGGTGATGAACGCGAGAGTTGATGGGAGAATTGCTGGAGAGAGGCCTAGGTTTGGGTGGATGGGTGGAGTAAGGAGAGCCCTGAACGATAGGATGATGGATGTGAGGGAAGCAAGTGAGCGTGCTAGGAATAGGAATGAGTGGCGAGCAATTGTGACGCAGCTCTGATGGGCATCTGCTGTTACCACGGGGCTGCATCTTATAGAGGTAGCCCTTTAGTAGGGGCAGTAGGGGAGTTGGCAGTTGTGAAGCGACACAGGTTGTGTAAGAACCGGTAGGATGGGCTGTGGCACTCCAGCAGTGCCATCTGAATGGTCGCTAGCTCCCTTGTCATTGCCCATAGAGCAAAGTAATCCCTTTATTGTTTTCTTTTTTTGATGTCGCTTACCCCCCAATTAAAGGGGGAAAAAGCCAAGGTAGATAGAATATATATATATATATATATATATATATATATATATATATATATATATATATATATATATATATATATATATATATATATATATATATATATATATATATATATATATATATATATATATATATATATA
>JAXCGZ010010693.1:5000-15000 GCA_037179515.1 Halocaridina rubra | reverse complement strand
GGTAGGTGGGCGAGGATATTCTACAATGAAGCCCGAAAGCCGCAGCTGGTACACCCCCACCGCTTCATCAAATGGCAACTCCCCTAACACCCGTCCACCACTGTTCACTGAAGTAGCAGGTGCGAGTAATCCCTTTGAGCAGCATTTCTGTGCATGTGCACTGGTGTTGTGACGTCACTGAGCTTCCACCGCGGTTCTGCTTAACAACAATGGACTCAACTGTTATTATCAAACTACTGGAATCTCAATAAAATGCATATAAGAATGTTATGGAGGTAATGGTGAAACAGCTTAGTGACAGGATAAAATCACTCGAATCCACAGTTTCCGACATTATGACAAGCCTGGAGTTCAGCCAGAGAGAAATTGATGACCTTAAATCGAGTATTAAAATTCATGAGAAAGAAAAAGTTTTGACAAAGAAACAATCGATAATCTATCTCAAGAAATAAATTCTGCAAATCAACAAATAACCATCTTAGAAGAACGCTTGAATTACCAAGAAGATTATTCCAGAAGAAACAACATCCGATTAAGCGGAGTAGAGGAGCGACGCGATGGGGAGACCAGGGAGCAAACAACGACGATGGTGTCAGCCCTGCTAGCTGATAAATTACAGCTAGGAGGCATGACATTGGAGAGGGCTCACAGGGTGTGACCACTTCGTTATGACAAACCTCGCCCCATAGTGGCTCGTTTCTCCAGCTACTGTGACCGAGAGACGGTCATGCAAAATGCCAAAAAGTTGCAAGGCACCAAGATCTACCTTAATGATGACCTGTGTGCTGCATCACAGGCAATACAATCTGCACAGATGCCACAACTAAAAAAGGCTAGATCAGAAGGGAAAAAAGCCTACTTTAGGCATACTAAGCTCATCGTAACGGAACGATACAACACCAAGAGTGTGGCTGGTGCAGTGAGTGGTGCGGTTGAGATGACCAGAATCGGTGGTGCGGGGGTAGGGGCGCAGGAGTGTTGGGGCGGGAGAGCGATAACTCATCACCCGCACCCCCTCCTGCTGTGTCTTCCGCCACGGGTGCTATAAAACGCTCTCACCCAAACCCAATAAATGGCCGGAAGAACCCGCTAAGATTTGGAAGAAATAAGTGGTAACTTGGAAGTCAGTAAATGTAAAAGTAGTGTAATTTATTTCTTCACCATGGCTGTAAACAGATACCTTCCATACTATTCCATTAGTGACGATGAACTTAAAAGGATAACAAACAACGACAAAGTATTTCCAAATTACTTATGTATCAATGAGCTTGATAAGATGATAACTAACCCACTTGATCTAGAAAATGAAATAGATTTGTTTTTTAATAATATGTGAAACGCAACAAACACTTTTTCAAGTTATATATACTTAAATGAACTTTTTTCAGATTTAAATAAATCTAATGCATTTTCGGTTTTGTGCATGAACATTAGAAGTCTTGCAAATAATCTTCAAATATTTGTTGATCAATGTTTAACAGAAAATAATATATGTGATGTAATGGGTTTTTCGGAGACTAGGCTGGATAATGATATTGAATTATTGTATAATATAACAGGTTATAATATATACACTTAGAACAGAGACAGGAAAGGTGGAGGAGCATGTATGCATGTAGCAAATAAGTATAGCTCGAGTGTTATAAAGGAGTGCAGTATGATGGAACGATTTATTGAATGTGTTAGTGTACAGGTACATAACGGTAAAGGAAAATTGTTTCTTTGCATCTGTTTATAGACCACCGAAGGGGAACATGCCTGAATTCCTTGGAGCTTTACTGAAAGTATTTGACTTTGCAGCAAGAAAAAGTACAAAACTATTTATTTATTCGGTGATTTGTTTAAAATAAATGATCAAAGAGTAACTGATTTTATAAACATAATGTATTCACATGGCTGCTTTCCACTAACTACTAAACCTTCGAGAGTAACTGAAAATAGTGCATCTTTAATCGATCAAATCTGGATCACAATTCTTGAAGACAACATAAGCAATTACACAGTGTACACCGACATAACAGATCATTTCGCAGTATACTTCCAGTTTAAAAAAGAACATAAATTTGATGCATATGTAGAAAAAATACATTACTCTGATGATAACATAGGTAAATTTACTAGAGATATATCACATGAAAAATGGCAACATATCATAGATCTAAATAACGCAAATGAAGCTTTTAATAAATTTTACTGTACATTTAGAGATAAATTTCTAGACTGCTTTTCTCTAAGAAATTTGACTGTAAATAATAAAAACAACAGATGCCCACATAGGACTGCAGGATTAAAAAAGAGTATCAAAGAAAAACACCGATTAGAAAGGCTTGCATCAAAATGGCCTTTGTCTTTTGGAACCAGATATAAAGCTTACAGGAACAAATTAGTAACACTACTTCGAGCAGCAAAAAAGGGTATTTTCAGGATAAGCTTGAGAAGAAACATGGAAACAGCAAGTCCACCTGGAATACTATAAACAGCCTAATGGGACGAAAACAATTTAATCATTCAAAGGAAATCAAATTAAAAAATGATAATGACCACACTGCTAATATCTTTAATAATCATTTCTTAACTATAGCACAACCAACACAGGGACAACAAAATGTCCAACAAAACTCACACTGCCAGTTTCTTAATAATCCACCAGACTTTTCGTTTTACATGTATCCTGTAACAAGGGAGGAAGTCACTAATTATATAAAAACCTAAAAACCAAATACAGCATCGGGATATGATGAAATTCCATTAAAACTACTCCAGGTCACTGCCCATTACATTGGTACCTCACTTACCCACATAATCAATCTATGTTTTCGCAAGGATCTTTTACAGACAAACTAAAAAGTGCTAAAGTAATAGCTATATTCAAGTCAGGCAATGAAGATGATGAAAATTACTATAGACCTATATTAATCTTATCGTCCTTAAGTAAAGTGTTTGAAAAAGCGATTGTTCACAGACTTAAAGAATTCCTTGAAAAGTTCAACCAATTAGCTGGAAATCAATACGGATTTCGTAATAATAAGACCACTGAAAAAGCAATAATGAACTTTACAAGTGATGTTTATAACAATTTGGAAAATAAAAACTTTGTTGCAGGGGTTTTCCTAGACATGTCAAAAGCATTTGACTCATTAGACCATGATATGCTAATAGAAAACTAAACTGTGTGGGTATTAGGGGAACACCATTACAGTAATTTAAGAGCTACTTGAAAAATAGAAAACAAGCCGTATACTGTAATAGGAAAGCATCTTTGTTGCAAACTATTGAGAGGGGAGTGCCACAGGGATCAATACTGAGCCCACTGTTATTTTAGTTTATATTAATGATATTTTCAACGCCAGTAATAAATTCAAATATATTCTTTATGCAGATGACACCAACCTTCTCTTGCATGATAGTAACCTTGACCACCTGCATTATGATTTAAATAGTTAACTAGAAAAAAAATAACAACTGGGTCTCTGTTAATAAATTAACGCTAAATGCTTCCAAAATTGACTATATCTTATTTCAAAATAGATCTGTAGTCCACAATATTGGTCAAGTTAATATAAATGGGTATTAAGTTAAAAGAGTTGCTTGTAAGAACTTTTTGGGAGTAATTATTGATGAAAATTTAAGTTGGAAATATCATATTCAATCTGTCTGCTCAAAACTGTCCAAGACGTGTGGAATTTTGTATAAAATTCGCCATAACCTAACAAATGAGGCCTTAAAAAGCATATACTATTCCCTGTGTTTTCCTCATATTATATACCGTTTGTCCATCTGGGGTTGTACTTGGCCGTCAATATTGTAAGGGATGTATTTGTACCTCAAAAATAACTGATCATCTATTACATATAGTGGAAAATATGACTCAACTTCCTCTTTATTCAAGGAGCTAAACTTGTTTTGATTTAATTACTTGATACAATATTTCTGTCTTATTATTATACATAGTGATGTTAATGATAACAATCATAACAGATAATTATTTAGATATATTCAATACAACCATGCAGCCAGAGGTAACAATATAAATTTGATATGTCCACATCCGAGAACAACCTTGTACAAATTTTCTATTCACTGTTTTGACCCAAAATGTTGGAATGCATTACCAGAAGATTTAAAAACAATAACTGGCATAGCTTTATCTAAAATGAAACTCAAACAGCATTTATTTACTAGGCAAAAGCAAGCAGATGTTGAATAATAACTAATACAGCATTGGTGCATCATTATGTTCAGGTTAAGGTCAGGCTACTGTTTTGATTTATTACAAGATAAGTATGAGATTGCTATATTGGAGCTTTTGTTAACTATTGCTGTCATACTTTAAATTATGTGAAATGTATATTAAACTGCCTGCCAAGGAGCTTTTGCTCAGCAGGCTAGTGCCTCTGAATATAAAGTACATATTTATTCCTGTATGTATACTGAATATTTGGTAAAAAAAACTATGACTATGACTATCTCTTGCACGCACTCTTCCCTGTTCCACTGACATTCCACGTGCATTCAGTGGTCTTTTCACCCCATCCATCCATCTCATTCTAGGTATCTCTCTTAACCTAACTCCAATCACTTCTGCACTCCACACTCTCTTCACTAATTGTTCATCACTCATGCTTTCCATGTGTCCAAACCATCTCAACACTTTCTGATCTAACCTATCCAGCTTCATTCCAACACCCGTTCTCTACCTGACATCCTCATTTCTTACTCTATCTATTCTAGATACACCAATCATACCTCTCAAACACCTCATATCCATTACATTCAACCTGTTTCTTTCATCCTCTCTTGCACTCCAAGCCTCTGCTTCATACAATGCTGTCGACACAATCACACCTTCATATATCCTTCTTTTTGCATTCATTCCCAAATATCTATTTCCCATTGCACATTTCAACCCACCTAGACATTTACTAGCTTCCTTCACTCTGTGATTTACCTCTACATCCAATCGTCCACTCCTAGATACATGTTACCCCAGATACTTAAAACTCACAACTTCTTCAAGCAACTCCCCATTCACTCCTACATTCAATCTTCCAGCAATAACACTCCTCGTGCATCTCATGACTTTACTTTAACCAATATTCACCTGCAACTTCCTTCTTTCACATTCCACGTGCATTCAGTGCTCTTTTCACGCCATCCATCCATCTCATTCTAGGTCTCCCTCTTAAGCTAACTCCAATCACTTCTGCACTCCGCACTCCCAGTCATCAAATTATTCAATATATTTTCAGTATCAGCCACCAGTACAGTATCATCCACAAAAGCAACTGACTCAATTTCCACAACCTGCCCTTCTCACCCACTAGTTCCAAGCCTCTGACTAATACTCTTTCATTTACTTCCCTTACCACTCCATCCATATACATATTAAACAACCATGGCGACATTACACAACTTTGACGTAGCCCAACATTCATCTCAAACCAATCACTCATATCATTCCCAACTCTCACGCATGCTCTACTATTCCTGTAAAAACTCCTTACCACATTCAAAAAACTTCCACTTATTCCATACAGTCGCTACACCCTCCACAACCCCTCTCTATCTACCCTGTCATACGCTTTCTCTAAATCCATTACGACCCAAAGTGTCCCTACCTTTCTCCAAGAAATTCTCACACATTTATTTTACCACAAACACCTAATCCACACATCCTCTTCCTTTCCAGAACCCACACTGTTCTTCCCCAGTCATTTTCTCAGTGCCTTTCCTAATTCTCTCAATTAACACTCTTCCATATACCTTACCAACTAAACTTATCAAACTAATTATCCTAAAACTACTACACTCATACTTATCTCCCATCCCTTTGTAAAGTGGAACTACACATGCACTCCTCCAATCAACTAGAACCCTCCCTTTCCTGAAACACACATTCAGCAACCTAATCATCCATTCTACTAATATCTTCCCACCTTTTGACAAGTATTCAGCATGACACCCATCTCTCCCGGGTGCTTTACGTGCTTTTGTTGCTCTCAATGAAAAATGCACCTCCTCTTTAGTTATTTCTTTATAATTTTCTTCGCCTAATATTGGCATTCTAAATTCGTTTTCCACAGCCACAATCTCTACCTCTCTATTATCTTCATCATTCAGCTGGTTATTGAAATATTCAGTCCATCTCTCTCTCACCGTTATTTCATCCACTAGCAATTAACCATCTGCTCCTTTCACACTCTCTCCTCCCTTTCAGAATTATATATATATATATATATATATATATATATATATATATATATATATATATATATATATATATATATATATATATATATATATATATATATATATATATATATATATATATATATATATATATATATATATATATATATATATATATATATATATATATATATATATATATATATATATATATATATATATATATATATATATATATATATATATATATATATATATATATATATATATATATATATATATATATATATATATATATATATATATATATATATATATATATATATATATATATATATATATATATATATATATATATATATATATATATATATATATATATATATATATATATATATATATATATATATATATATATATATATATATATATATATATATATATATATATATATATATATATATATACAAATATATATAAATATATATATATATATATATATATATATATATATATATATATATATATATATATATATATATATATATATATATATATATATATATATATATATATATATATATATATATATATATATATATATATATATATATATATATATATATATATATATATATATATATATATATATATATATATATATATATATATATATATATATATATATATATATATATATATATATATATATATATATATATATATATATATATATATATATATATATATATATATATATATATATATATATATATATATATATATATATATATATATATATATATATATATATATATATATATATATATATATATATATATATATATATATATATATATATATATATATATATATATATATATATATATATATATATATATATATATATATATATATATATATATATATATATATATATATATATATATATATATATATATATATATATATATATATATATATATATATATATATATATATATATATATATATATATATATATATATATATATATATATATATATATATATATATATATATATATATATATATATATATATATATATATATATATATATATATATATATATATATATATATATATATATATATATATATATATATATATATATATATATATATATATATATATATATATATATATATATATATATATATATATATATATATATATATATATATATATATATATATATATATATATATATATATATATATATATATATATATATATATATATATATATATATATATATATATATATATATATATATATATATATATATATATATATATATATATATATATATATATATATATATATATATATATATATATATATATATATATATATATATATATATATATATATATATATATATATATATATATATATATATATATATATATATATATATATATATATATATATATATATATATATATATATATATATATATATATATATATATATATATATATATATATATATATATATATATATATATATATATATATATATATATATATATATATATATATATATATATATATATATATATATATATATATATATATATATATATATATATATATATATATATATATATATATATATATATATATATATATATATATATATATATATATATATATATATATATATATATATATATATATATATATATATATATATATATATATATATATATATATATATATATATATATATATATATATATATATATATATATATATATATATATATATATATATATATATATATATATATATATATATATATATATATATATATATATATATATATATATATATATATATATATATATATATATATATATATATATATATATATATATATATATATATATATATATATATATATATATATATATATATATATATATATATATATATATATATATATATATATATATATATATATATATATATATATATATATATATATATATACATATATATATATATATATATATATATATATATATATATATATATATATATATATATATATATATATATATATATATATATATATATATATATATATATATATATATATATATATATATATATATATATATATATATATATATATATATATATATATATATATATATATATATATATATATATATATATATATATATATATATATATATATATATATATATATATATATATATATATATATATATATATATATATATATATATATATATATATATATATATATATATATATATATATATATATATATATATATATATATATATATATATATATATATATATATATATATATATATATATATATATATATATATATATATATATATATATATATATATATATATATATATATATATATATATATATATATATATATATATATATATATATATATATATATATATATATATATATATATATATATATATATATATATATATATATATATATATATATATATATATATATATATATATATATATATATATATATATATATATATATATATATATATATATATATATATATATATATATATATATATATATATATATATATATATATATATATATATATATATATATATATATATATATATATATATATATATATATATATATATATATATATATATATATATATATATATATATATATATATATATATATATATATATATATATATATATATATATATATATATATATATATATATATATATATATATATATATATATATATATATATATATATATATATATATATATATATATATATATATATATATATATATATATATATATATATATATATATATATATATATATATATATATATATATATATATATATATATATATATATATATATATATATATATATATATATATATATATATATATATATATATATATATATATATATATATATATATATATATATATATATATATATATATATATATATATATATATATATATATATATATATATATATATATATATATATATATATATATATATATATATATATATATATATATATATATATATATATATATATATATATATATATATATATATATATATATATATATATATATATATATATATATATATATATATATATATATATATATATATATATATATATATATATATATATATATATATATATATATATATATATATATATATATATATATATATATATATATATATATATATATATATATATATATATATATATATATATATATATATATATATATATATATATATATATATATATATATATATATATATATATATATATATATATATATATATATATATATATATATATATATATATATATATATATATATATATATATATATATATATATATATATATATATATATATATATATATATATATATATATATATATATATATATATATATATATATATATATATATATATATATATATATATATATATATATATATATATATATATATATATATATATATATATATATATATATATATATATATATATATATATATATATATATATATATATATATATATATATATATATATATATATATATATATATATATATATATATATATATATATATATATATATATATATATATATATATATATATATATATATATATATATATATATATATATATATATATATATATATATATATATATATATATA
>JAXCGZ010010692.1:10000-21959 GCA_037179515.1 Halocaridina rubra | reverse complement strand
TGTGTGTGTGTGTGTGTGTGATGTGTGTGTGTGTGTGTGTGTGTGTGTGTGTGTGTGTGTGTGTGTGTGTGTGTGTGTGTCTTACTCTCCTGTTGCATTTCACAAGTCATAACACTCCCCGTCTCTGTTTGTCTTTGCTCACTTTCTTTTTCATTGTTAATATAATTATGGAAGGTAAACAGCATATGGCCCCCATTACCCGGTATAGAGGAGTGCTAATAATATTTGAGGATCTTGTTGACTCCAGTATTGGCGAGAGGGTAGACACGCTTGATGGTAGTAATGGTTTTGCCCTTAACCTTGCACCTCCTGATAGATCTGCTTCTTTCACTCTTCACTTTTCTATCATCCGTGGTCTGAACATCAATCTTTCGCTTGTAGAATAACACTTGGGTACGTCCCTACCTAACCTTCTCCTTCTATCTGAAACCCAGCTGCATAGTTGTTTCCACTGACCCACGTCAAATATCTCACTATAACCTGCATTCTTGTTTCCGTTATAAAGGTGGGGTTTGTGTCTTCTGTAACAATAACACTTCTGTTGCAAGGCTCATGGACCTTGAATCTCCAAACTTTGATGTTTTGTGGT
Source organism: Halocaridina rubra (assembly GCA_037179515.1). Classification (NCBI taxonomy): domain Eukaryota; kingdom Metazoa; phylum Arthropoda; class Malacostraca; order Decapoda; family Atyidae; genus Halocaridina; species Halocaridina rubra. The sequence continues at coordinate 21,370 of JAXCGZ010010692.1, read as the reverse complement.
TGAGGATCTATTTCTTCACTAGCCCTATATCTTTGCTCCTACTACTGATTTCCAAACCCCACTGACTTTGTGTCCTTCACTGAATATCTGTCCTCCTGCCATGAGTCATTGCTATCTTCTCACCCTTATCCTGAACTTCTCTATATTGGAGACTTCAGTGTACATCACAGTGAGAAGCTTCATTCTTCTCACACTGATGTGGGAGAAGGTAAGGCATTCTCTATCTTTGCTACTTGCAGTCTGTAACAGATAATCAATAGCCTACTAGTGTGCCAGATTGCCACGGCCATGCAACTAACACTCTTAACCTATGTCTTACTTCTAATCCTTCAAAATATTTATATTCAGTACTTTCCCCTCTTGGTAAAGCTGACAGCTCTTGGATCTCAATCTCTTCCATTTACACTCTCCCTCCATCAATTCCTCTCACTCAGTGCTGCTCCTGGCACTTTGAGCGAACCCAACATGATAATTTCAGTAACTTTCACTTTGACTTCCCATTGGATGACTACTGCATCGGGCCCTGCAACCCTGACCAGGTAGCCCTAAAAGTTCCGTGATCATAACCTTGTGACCGGATGTGTTCATCCACTCCTTTATGAAAACTTTTTCTCCCCCTAATCTTTGATTTGACCATTCCTGCTCCATGTCTAGTCTGGCCAGGAGTTAGGCATGCCTATCATACCAAGCCTCTCCTTCCGATTCAACTAGTTCTGTTCTTATTACAGCTAGGAATCACTGCACTGCTCAGATTCAAAGATCTAAAGCTTTCTTTTTGAGAATGAAAGTTGAAGACCTCAAATCCTCTCTAACTGAAAAATGTTTCTGGCCCTTAGCCAAAAACCTCTCCAAACATTTTTGTAACTCATGCTTTCCAGCTCTTATTCATCCTAGTGATTCTATAGCTTGTTCTCCTACTGAAAAAAATACTCTCTTTGACTGTCATTTATCTGCCAACTCTTTCTAAAAGTGATTCCAGTGCACCTGCTCCTCGTACTTAACCTCTCTCTAACCCTATGCCCTTCCTCATTCTTTCTTCATGTAAAGTTCATAGGGTTCTTTACTCTCTAATGACGAACAAGGCATCCACATTCGATGGTATCCCTGCAAGGTTCCTTAGGGAGTTTGCAGATGAACCGGCTCCCATGCTTTGCCAAATTTTTTGCCTCTCAAGCTGTATCTATCCTTCATCTTGGAAGCATGTTCTAGTTCAACCTGTCCCTATGAAGAGTGACCACTCCATTCCTTTCAACTACCAACCAATTGCCCAATTCTCTGCTATCACGAAAGTATTTTTAGCTTTGCTCAATTCTCACTTCTTAAAACATCTTGAGTCTAATTCTATTATTTCTAATAACCAATACAACTTCCACAAGGCAAGTTCCACTGGTGACCTCCCATTCAATTCTACTTATGTATGGTCATCTTCTCTGGGGAAATATGGGATATCCTTTGTCATCACAATTGATATTTCTGAGACTTTTGACAGAGACTGGCAAAAGGCTCTTTTGGCTAAACTCCTTGCCTATGCTTTTACCCTTTCTCTCTGTTCTCTGATTTCCAGGTCACTTTTTAAGCGTTTTATATATGTAGTTCTTGACGGCGCAACATAGCTCATTACCAGTTACTAATGGTGTCCCACAGGCCTCTGTTCTTTCACCTACTCTATTCCTTCTCTTCATTAACGATCTTCTTTAGTCCCCATCCTCCTCTATTTTCCACGCCTTTGCCGACAATTCTACCCATAACTTTTCCACGGCATTTTCTACTCAGACTTCACCTGCTCTCGTAATTAGTCTCGTATCACTCTTCCGTCCTCAATTCCGATTTAAAGAAGGCTTCTCAGTGGGAAACCCAAAATTTAGTTAAATTTAATGCCCCCAAGACACATTTTTTGGCTATCTATTTATTTTCTTCTCTTGATTGCCCTGTTGTCTTCAAAACTAACAGAATTTGACTTCTTAATTATAAGAATTCAGATTGCCTCTAACTTGTCTTGGAGGAGTCACATAATCCAACTTTCTAAATCTGTACACAAAAAATTGAGAGGTCTGTTTCGTTTTTGACATTACTTTACCACTTCAGTTACTTAAAATCTATAGAGGTCTTTTCCATCCCTGCTTAGAAAATTGCTGGCATGTTTGGGATGCTTCTTCTTATATATATGTCCTTGATAGGGTTGAATCTAAGGAAATCAGACTCATCAATGACACATCTCTTACTTTTAATCTGGATTCTCTTAGTCTTTGTAGTGAGCTATCATCCCTTTCTCTTTTCTGTCGTTACTACTTCCATCAATGATATGAAGAGTTGACGAGTTGCATCCCCCATTGCCGAGGATGCATAACACTCTCCAAGCAGCATCGTCTCGCAGGTACTGTGTGGAGCTTTGTAACTTGGGGATTGGTTTGTGCAGCGACTGCTTCCTCTCATACACCTTCAGACTCTGGGATTCTCTTCTTCATTCAGTCTTTCCTAATTCTTATTACCTATCTTCCTTCAAAAAGCAGATTTATTGATATCTCAGGGACTTATCTAGGCATATCTCTAAGTACTCAATTCTTCGACTATTCTTTCAATCTGTCATTTGTTCTATTGTTATCATTCCCTTATTCTGCTCTACGCTTTCATTGGTTTCATGTTTTCTTGGTGCCTGGGGATGATGAGAGCAATTTGCTTGCTTGCCCAGGTGTCACACTGCAGTGTAACAGTAGGGAGAAGTATGAAGATATTGGGAGAAAAATGTGGAAACCAAGCGGAAGGTAGAGGAAGAGAAGAGGTTGGCAAATGTTAGGTGGGGACAGGATTTTAATAGGTCTTATGAGGAAAATAAAAAGAAGTTTTGGAAAGAAGTGAAAAGAGTAAGGAAGGGTGGATCGAGGATGGAAGAGACAGTGAAAGATGTGAGTGAAAAGATACTAAGAGGGAACGATGCAAGGAAAAGATGGGCAGAAAATATTTGTGCTTGCTGAATGTTGAGGAAGATAGAGAGGCAACTATAGTGGCAGTGGGGGGTGTTCAAGCGCAGTAATGGGAGATGAAAATGAGAGAGAGATTACAAGAGAGCAGTTAAAATGAGCATTGTATGAAACGAAAGCAGGTAAAACACCTGGAATGGATGGTGTGAGAGCAAAGATGTTGAAAGAAGGGGGTGTGACTGCATAGGAATGGTTAGTGAGAGTGTTTAATATATGCTTTATGTTGTCAATGGTGCCAGTGGAATGGGTGATTGCTTGTATAGTGCCCCTATACAAAAGTTTGTTGAGTGTGGTAGGGAATGTGTATGGTAGGATACAGAATAATAGGATTAGGAATAAGACAGAAAATGTGATCACAGAAGTGCAGAGTGGTGTTAGAAGAAGTAGAGGCAATATAGATCAGATTTTTATAGTTAGGCAGTTATTTGAGATTTATTTAGCAAAGGGTAAGGATGTGTATTTTGCATTTATGGATCTGGAGAGAGCATACGATAGAGTTGATAGAGAGGCAATGTGGATTGTTTTGAGTGAATATAGAATTGATGGTAAACTGTTGCATGCAGTGAAGACATTGTATGAGAGTAGTACAGCTTTTGTTAGGGTAATGAATGAAGCGAGTGAGTGGTTTCCAGTGAGTGTGGGACTGAGACAGGGATGTGTGATGTCACCAGGGCTGTTCAATTTGTATACTGATGGAGTCGCAAGAGAGATGAATGAGCGAGTGTGTGGTCGAGGTTTGAAAATGGTAGATGAGGATAATAACGGGTGGGAGCTGAATCAGTTGCTGTTTGCAAATGATACTGTGGTGGAAGAGCCGGGAGGATTGGCTGTGGCACAATAGCATTGCCATCTGAACGGTGGCTAGCTCACTCATCATTGCCAAAAGAGCAAAGTATTCCACTTATTGCTTCTTTTTTTTATTTTGTCTAACCCCCTACTGGGTGAGACAGCCAAGGTAGATAAAATAATATATATATATATATATATATATATATATATATATATATATATATATATATATATATATATATATATATATATATATATATATATATATATATATATATATATATATATATATATATATATATATATAAGAACATAAGAACATAAGAATAGAGGACACTGCAACATGCCTACTGGCACACACGAGGCAGCTCCATTTTTGAATTGTATTTTCAGCATGTCTAACCTTTATATATATATATATATATATATATATATATATATATATATATATATATATATATATATATATATATATATATATATATATATATATATATATATATATATATATATATATAGATATATATATATATATATATATATATATATATATATATATATATATATATATATATATATATATATATATATATATATATATATATATATATATTATATATATATATATATATATATATATATATATATATATATATATATATATATATATATATATATATATATATATATATATATACATATATATATATATATATATATATATATATATATATATATATATATATATATATATATATATATATATATATAAAGCTGAGTACATAATTACAGGATATAACCTTTATAATGCTGATCGTAGTGCAGATAGAAGAGGGGGAGGGGTAATTATGTATATTAAAGAAGCTGCATTAAGTCTGGAATTAAGACAAATCTAAATTCAGAAACCTTATGGGTTGAAATTAAAAATAATATAGAAAGTCTACTTGTAGGAGTAGTCTACAGACCACCTGATCTAGACAATATAAAGTCGCAAGTTATATACGATGAAATTTCTAAAGTGACCAGGTCAAATAGAGTTTGCATTGTAGGCGATTTTAATTTTAGACATATTAACTGGGAAACCATAACAGGTGATAGTAGCTCTAAGGAGTTTTTGGAAGTAGTAGAAGACAATTTCCTTTCTCAGCATGTACTTGAAGCAACACGGGGGGTGAATACACTAGATTTAGTTCTTAATAATAGAGAGAATATGGTTACAAATTTAGAAGTTGGTGAAAAATTGGGCAACAGTGGCCATGATTCCATTAGATTTAACATAATTTTCAAGGAAACTATAAAGGAAAATAAGAATATTGTTCCAAACTTTAGAGCAGGTGATTTTGAGGGCTTAAAAACTAAATTATCTAATGAGGTATGGGAAGGGATTTCTGGGGTACAGATGTGGGTAGTTAATCCAGCAGGTCAGGTCGCAGGTAGCGGATTACCCCGAAATTTGAGTACCACATGCCAAGGATTATCACAAGATAAGATCAATACATTAAATTCTCTCACAGGAAAGAACAGCAGTCCGACAGTTAATATAAATTTGGTTGAGGAATATAACAATTTTGTCATGACTCTTAAGAATAGTCAGAGAGACTATATTCCCATGAAACATTGCAGATCAAGAAAAAATGACCCTAAATGGATGAACAATAGAATAAAGAATCTTATAGGTATTAAAAGAGGAATATACAGGAAACTAAAAAGAGGTGAAGAGCATATGAGGCAGCAATATATACAGTTAAACAGGGAAGTTAAAAAGATAGTTAGAGAGTCGAAAAGAAAATACGAAGTTAGAATAGCAGGAGAAGCTAAAGAAAATCCTAAAGGGTTTTATCAACATTATCAAACAAAATTTAAGGAAAAAGTCGGACCAATTGAAGTAGCCAATGGCCATATCACAGATGACGATAAAGTGATGTGTACATGTTTAAATGATTATTTCTTATCTGTATTTACCAATGAAAACTTGGAAAATATTCCGGAAGTAGAATCCATTTACAGAGACAGTCCCGATAAAATACTTAGTTCAATAAATATTACGAGATAGGAGGTAATAAAAGAAATAGATAAATTAAAGGCTCATAAATCTCCGGGACCTGATGGAATATATGCTAGACTATTAAAGGAATGCAAGGAAGAGCTTAGTTGTCCTCTAACTGCATTATTTAATAATTCAATAAAATTAGGATCGGTTCCCATGGAGTGGAAATTGGCAGATGTGGTCCCAATATTTAAAAAAGGAGAACGAGTTAAAAGGAATAATTATAGGCCGGTAAGTTTAACGTCAACAGTGGGTAAGATTCTAGAATCCATAATTGCAAATAAAATAAGGGCACATCTAGAATTACACAGACTGATAAAACTTTCACAACACGGGTTTCTTAAGGGTTTTTCGTGCCTTACAAACTTACTGTCTTTTTATTCAGAAGTTTACGAGGCAGTAGATTGTGGCAAAGAATATGATACAATATATCTAGATTTTAGCAAAGCTTTTGATAGAGTTCCTCACAAAAGATTAGTTAAAAAGCTGGAAGCTCATGGTATAGGAGGAGCTGTTCTCAGATGGATCAAACAATGGTTAAAAGACAGAAAACAGAGGGTTTGCATAAATGGAGAGAAATCAGAGTGGGGCTCGGTTACTAGCGGGGTACCACAAGGCTCGGTACTGGGTCCCCTATTATTCATCGTATATCTAAATGATCTGGATTCGGATATCAGTAGTAACCTAAGTAAATTCGCAGATGACACTAAAATAGATAGAGCTATAAATGGAAAAGAAGACATTCATGCTTTACGGGACGATCTAAATAGCTTATCTGAATGGTCGGACAAATGGCAAATGGAATTTAATGTTGAAAAATGTAAAGTAGTTAAAATGGGTACTATAAAAGACAATACTAGTTATAAGCTAAATAACCATGAAATCATGAGTTCTCAGTGTGAAAGGGATTTGGGAGTTCTTGTGAGTAGTAGTCTTAAGCCAAGAGAGCAATGCACAGCAGTCAGAAATAAAGCAAACAGAATTTTTGGATTTATCTCAAGAAGCGTTAGCAATAGGACGGAAAAAGTTATTTTGCAGCTCTATCTTGCATTAGTTAGGCCCCATTTAGATTATGCTGTGCAATTCTGGTCACCCTATTATAGAATGGAAATTGAATCCTTGGAGAGAGTGCAGCGAAGAATGACCAAGATGATACACAATATCAGAAATCTACCATATGAGGACAGATTAAAAAAACTTAATCTACATTCTCTAGAGAGGCGAAGAGTTAGGGGGGATATGATTGAAGTGTATAAATGGTTTAAAGGGATTAACAAGGGAGATATTAATAAAGTTTTAAAAATTCATGATCAAACCAGAACTCGTAATAATGGATTTAAGCTTGATAAATTTAGGTTCAGAAGGGAAATTGGTAAAAATTGGTTTGGTAATAGAGTAGCTGATGCATGGAACAAGCTTCCTAGTAGGATAGTAAATGCCAATACCTTAGACACCTTCAAATGTAGATTAGATAGACATATGACAGAGGTAGGGTGGGTATGAATAGGTTAGTGCTTATTAGAAAAATCATAAAAAGAAAAATAGAATAAATAAGTAGAGTAGAATAGAATAGGTTAGACATGCTGAAAATACAATTCAAAAATGGAGCTGCCTCGTGTGTGCCAGTAGGCATGTTGCAGTGTCCTCTATTCTTATGTTCTTATGTTCTTATATATATATATATATATATATATATATATATATATATATATATATATATATATATATATATATATATATATATATATATATATATATATATATATATATATATATATATATATATATATATATATATATATATATATATATATATATATATATATATATATATATATATATATATATATATATATATATATATATATATATATATATATATATATATATATATATATATATATATATATATATATATATATATATATATATATATGTATATATATATATATATATATATATATATATATATATATATATATATATATATATATATATATATATATATATATATATATATATATATATATATATATATATATATATATATATATATATATATATATATATATATATATATATATATATATAAATATATATATATGTATATATATGTATATATATATATATATATATATATATATATATATATATATATATATATATATATATATATATATATATATATATATATATATATATATATATATATATATGTATATATATATATATATATATATATATATATATATATATATATATATATATATGTATATATATATGTACATATATATATATATATATATATATATATATATATATATATATATATATATATATATATATATACAATGCTCAAATAAGCACGTCACATATGTGAAAACATGAATCATGTTTTACCCCGACCGGGACTTGAACCTAGGACTTTAATATATATTTAACTTCCCTGTTTAACTGTATATATTGCTGCCTCACCTGCTCTTCACCTCTTTTTAGAGTCCTGTATATTCCTCTTTATTCTATTGTTCATCTATTTAGGGTCATTTTTTCTTGATCTGAAATGTTTCATGGGAATATAGTCTCTCTGACTATTCTTAAGTCATGACAAAATTGTTATATTCCTTATCCAAATTTATATTAACTGACGGACTGCTGTAACTTCCTGTGGGAGAATTTACTGTATTGATCTTATCTTTTGATATTCCTTGGCCTGTGGTACTCAATTCTCGGGGGTAATCTGCTACCTGCGACCTGACCTGCTGGATTAACTACCCACATCTGTACCCCAGAAATCCCTTCCCATACCTCATTAGATAATTTAGTTTTTAAGCCCTCAAAATCTCCTGCTCTAAAGTTTGGAACAATATTCTTATTTTCCTTTATAGTTTCCTTGAAAATTATGTTAAATCTAATGGAATCATGGTCACTGTTGCCCAATGGTTCACCAACTTCTAAATTTGTAACCATATTCTCTCTATTACTAAGAACTAAATCCATGCTGAGAACGGAAATTGTCTTCTACTACTTCCAAGTTAATATTTCTAAAATTAAAATCGCCTACAATGCAAACTCAATTTGACCTGGTCACTTTAGAAATATCATTGTATATAATTTGCGAATTTAAATTATCTAGATTTGGTGGTCTGTAGACTGCTCCTACAACTAGACTTTCTGCATTATTTTTAATTTCAACCCATAAGATTTCTGAATTTAGATTTGTCTTAATTCCAGACTCAATGCAGCTTCTGAGGCTATCTTTAATATACATGATTTCCCCTCCCCCTCTTCTATTTGCACTGCAATGCGCATTATAAAGTTTATATCCTGTAATTATGTACTCAGCTTTAAGGTGTTTGCTCTCTAAATTAATCCAACTTTCACTAATGCATATTATATCCGGTCTCTCACTACATAATATGGCTCTCAGTTCTTCTATCTTGTCACCTAAATTATGGCTATTTGTATAATATATTTGTAACTTTATCTAGGTTTACCCTTTTTGTGGGTATTCTTTTTGTTAATATTAGTTCTATGTAACAAATGGTTATTATCCTTAAACTCCCGGTGATTTGACCCACTATTTACTGTTCCCTTAATGACTAATTTCTCTGCACAAGTATTATTTATTTCATTATTTGTATCTAACGAAACCCCCCTACTGCTCTGTCTATCTTACCAGCCAATACCGAGACACCTGAACTAGAAAGATGAACTCCATCCCTTGCATACATATGCTTACGGCTAGTGAAGTGATCCCACCCGTCTATAAAACCTATATTATTCTCCCGACAGAAGACTTCCATCCTAGCATTAATTCCTATAGCTCGAGACCACCACTCTGAACTTTGGCTAAGCCTAGGGAGAATACCACACTTCACAGGAACTGCACCCCTTTTCCTGATTTTATCTAAGGCTTGTCTATACAACCTAATCATCTCCTCACTTCTACCATCCTGAACGTCATTTCCACCAGCTATCAAACAAACATCTTTATCCTCAATCCAGCTATTAATCGACTCATCCACCTTCTTTATACCTGCTCCAGGGAAAAAAATATTTTCCTCTAACAATATGCCTGACTTTTCTGTCTACATATCTGCACAGTGAATCCCCTACAATTACAAGAGAACGAGACTTATTCGGAGGATGGGTTACTCCGACCTTGGAAGACTTACCTAGGCTCTTGACCAGAGAGATTTTCCCACCTCCATTTCTATGATCGCTAGTACACCTATCTGACTTTATGGGTCCTGAAGTTTTACTGACGCCACTGTCACATTCATCTCTAAGTGAACTAAAAGAATTAGCAACTTGTAGTCGAAAACTATAATTTTTCCTAAGAACCATCTTAGTTGAACCCTTATTCACAACTTTCCAATCGTCTTCACTATTCAATTGTCTCTTCCTGCTTACCACATCTACCTTACCTCTCAGCTCCCTGTTCTCCTCTGCTAAGGATCTGACTTCCTGCCTGACTGCAGCCAACTCATTTCTTAAATAAAAAATGAGCTCGCTTGCGTCAGACGCAGACATATCCCCAGCACACCCACAAACAGCACCAACAACGACACCACCACCAACACCACTACCACCACCAACACAAAAAACACCACCACTCTCCATAGTGCTGAGTAAGGTCAAGGCTAGAGCTACTAGAAGCACGTCCTCACTGGATGAACCCTGGAACTAAATGTATATATATGTATATATATATATATATATATATATATATATATATATATATATATATATATATATATATATATATATATATATATATATATATATATATATATATATATATATATATATATATATATATATATGTATATATGTGTATATATATGTATATATATGCATATATATATATATATATATATATATATATATATATATATATATATATATATATATATATATATATATATATATATATATATATATATATATATATATATATATATATATATATATATATATATATATATATATATATATATATATATATATATATATTTAATTACTATTATTAAGATTCTCTTGTTAATACAATTTAGCCATATATATATATATATATATATATATATATATATATATATATATATATATATATATATATATATATATATATATATATATATATATATATATATATATATATATATATATATATATATATATATATATATATATATATATATATATATATATATATATATATATATATATATATATATATATATATATATAAATATATTTAATTACTATTATTAAGATTCTCTTGTTAATACAATTTGGCCAAGTAAGGACTTTAATTCCTTTTCCGGCCTGTTTGTTAGGATTACCGACTAACAACGGCGGGCATTTATGATTGATATCTATTAATCCCATGTATAGGACCCATTTGTCTCCTTCTTTTAAATTTTTCTTCTGTTTGCTAGTTGTATCTCTTGCCATTGTACTTTGAGAAGGTGACCAGTCAAGGTCACGAAATTAATAAGTACTTTATATATATACATACATGCATACATATACCTTGGTTGTTTCCCCCTTTAA
>JAXCGZ010010692.1:0-5000 GCA_037179515.1 Halocaridina rubra | reverse complement strand
CTCGTGGCTTCATTTTAGCATTTAATTCAATTCCCAATCTCATTCGGGCCATGAAATACAAATAAGCACATTACATATGTGAAAACATGAATCATTTTTTACCCCGACCGGGACTCGAACCTAGGACTTATGATTACTAAGTCAAGGCGCTACCACTACACCACAGAAGGTTAAAAGGAACCCAACCTTATAGCTTATATCTGCTATACTAAGGAATGAACGCATTCTAACTGAATGCCACTATGTTCATATTACAGATTCCCCAACCTCACTCGTGGCTTCATTTTAGCATTTAATTCAATTCCCAATCTCATTCGGGCCATGAAATACAAATAAGCACATTACATATGTGAAAACATGAATCATTTTTTACCCCGACCGGGACTCGAACCTAGGACTTATGATTACTAAGTCAAGGCGCTACCACTACACCACAGAAGGTTAAAAGGAACCCAACCTTATAGCTTATATCTGCTATACTAAGGAATGAACGCATTCTAACTGAATGCCACTATGTTCATATTACAGATTCCCCAACCTCACTCGTGGCTTCATTTTAGCATTTAATTCAATTCCCAATCTCATTCGGGCCATGAAATACAAATAAGCACATTACATATGTGAAAACATGAATCATTTTTTACCCCGACCGGGACTCGAACCTAGGACTTATGATTACTAAGTCAAGGCGCTACCACTACACCACAGAAGGTTAAAAGGAACCCAACCTTATAGCTTATATCTGCTATACTAAGGAATGAACGCATTCTAACTGAATGCCACTATGTTCATATTACAGATTCCCCAACCTCACTCGTGTGGCTTCATTTTAGCATTTAATTCAATTCCCAATCTCATTCGGGCCATGAAATACAAATAAGCACATTACATATGTGAAAACATGAATCATTTTTTTACCCCGACCGGGACTCGAACCTAGGACTTATGATTACTAAGTCAAGGCGCTACCACTACACCACAGAAGGTTAAAAGGAACCCAACCTTATAGCTTATATCTGCTATACTAAGGAATGAACGCATTCTAACTGAATGCCACTATGTTCATATTACAGATTCCCCAACCTCACTCGTGGCTTCATTTTAGCATTTAATTCAATTCCCAATCTCATTCGGGCCATGAAATACAAATAAGCACATTACATATGTGAAAACATGAATCATTTTTTACCCCGACCGGGACTCGAACCTAGGACTTATGATTACTAAGTCAAGGCGCTACCACTACACCACAGAAGGTTAAAAGGAACCCAACCTTATAGCTTATATCTGCTATACTAAGGAATGAACGCATTCTAACTGAATGCCACTATGTTCATATTACAGATTCCCCAACCTCACTCGTGGCTTCATTTTAGCATTTAATTCAATTCCCAATCTCATTCGGGCCATGAAATACAAATAAGCACATTACATATGTGAAAACATGAATCATTTTTTACCCCTACCGGGACTCGAACCTAGGACTTATGATTACTAAGTCAAGGCGCTACCACTACACCACAGAAGGTTAAAAGGAACCCAACCTTATAGCTTATATCTGCTATACTAAGGAATGAACGCATTCAGTTAGAATGCGTTCATTCCTTAGTATAGCAGATATAAGCTATAAGGTTGGGTTCCTTTTAACCTTCTGTGGTGTAGTGGTAGCGCCTTGACTTAGTAATCATAAGTCCTAGGTTCGAGTCCCGGTCGGGGTAAAAAATGATTCATGTTTTCACATATGTAATGTGCTTATTTGTATTTCATGGCCCGAATGAGATTGGGAATTGAATTAAATGCTAAAATGAAGCCACGAGTGAGGTTGGGGAATCTGTAATATGAACATAGTGGCATTCAGTTAGAATGCGTTCATTCCTTAGTATAGCAGATATAAGCTATAAGGTTGGGTTCCTTTTAACCTTCTGTGGTGTAGTGGTAGCGCCTTGACTTAGTAATCATAAGTCCTAGGTTCGAGTCCCGGTAGGGGTAAAAAATTATTCATGTTTTCACATATGTAATGTGCTTATTTGTATTTCATGGCCCGAATGAGATTGGGAATTGAATTAAATGCTAAAATGAAGCCACGAGTGAGGTTGGGGAATCTGTAATATGAACATAGTGGCATTCAGTTAGAATGCGTTCATTCCTTAGTATAGCAGATATAAGCTATAAGGTTGGGTTCCTTTTAACCTTCTGTGGTGTAGTGGTAGCGCCTTGACTTAGTAATCATAAGTCCTAGGTTCGAGTCCCGGTCGGGGTAAAAAATGATTCATGTTTTCACATATGTAATGTGCTTATTTGTATTTCATGGCCCGAATGAGATTGGGAATTGAATTAAATGCTAAAATGAAGCCACGAGTGAGGTTGGGGAATCTGTAATATGAACATAGTGGCATTCAGTTAGAATGCGTTCATTCCTTAGTATAGCAGATATAAGCTATAAGGTTGGGTTCCTTTTAACCTTCTGTGGTGTAGTGGTAGCGCCTTGACTTAGTAATCATAAGTCCTTGGTTCGAGTCCCGGTCGGGGTAAAAAAATGATTCATGTTTTCACATATGTAATGTGCTTATTTGTATTTCATGGCCCGAATGAGATTGGGAATTGAATTAAATGCTAAAATGAAGCCACGAGTGAGGTTGGGGAATCTGTAATATGAACATAGTGGCATTCAGTTAGAATGCGTTCATTCCTTAGTATAGCAGATATAAGCTATAAGGTTGGGTTCCTTTTAACCTTCTGTGGTGTAGTGGTAGCGCCTTGACTTAGTAATCATAAGTCCTAGGTTCGAGTCCCGGTCGGGGTAAAAAATGATTCATGTTTTCACATATGTAATGTGCTTATTTGTATTTCATGGCCCGAATGAGATTGGGAATTGAATTAAATGCTAAAATGAAGCCACGAGTGAGGTTGGGGAATCTGTAATATGAACATAGTGGCATTCAGTTAGAATGCGTTCATTCCTTAGTATAGCAGATATAAGCTATAAGGTTGGGTTCCTTTTAACCTTCTGTGGTGTAGTGGTAGCGCCTTGACTTAGTAATCATAAGTCCTAGGTTCGAGTCCCGGTAGGATAAAAAATGATTCATGTTTTCACATATGTAATGTGCTTATTTGTATTTCATGGCCCGAATGAGATTGGGAATTGAATTAAATGCTAAAATGAAGCCACGAGTGAGGTTGGGGAATCTGTAATATGAACATAGTGGCATTCAGTTAGAATGCGTTCATTCCTTAGTATAGCAGATATAAGCTATAAGGTTGGGTTCCTTTTAACCTTCTGTGGTGTAGTGGTAGCGCCTTGACTTAGTAATCATAAGTCCTAGGTTCGAGTCCCGGTCGGGGTAAAAAATGATTCATGTTTTCACATATGTAATGTGCTTATTTGTATTTCATGGCCCGAATGAGATTGGGAATTGAATTAAATGCTAAAATGAAGCCACGAGTGAGGTTGGGGAATCTGTAATATGAACATAGTGGCATTCAGTTAGAATGCGTTCATTCCTTAGTATAGCAGATATAAGCTATAAGGTTGGGTTCCTTTTAACCTTCTGTGGTGTAGTGGTAGCGCCTTGACTTAGTAATCATAAGTCCTAGGTTCGAGTCCCTGTCGGGGTAAAAAATGATTCATGTTTTCACATATGTAATGTGCTTATTTGTATTTCATGGCCCGAATGAGATTGGGAATTGAATTAAATGCTAAAATGAAGCCACGAGTGAGGTTGGGGAATCTGTAATATGAACATAGTGGCATTCAGTTAGAATGCGTTCATTCCTTAGTATAGCAGATATAAGCTATAAGGTTGGGTTCCTTTTAACCTTCTGTGGTGTAGTGGTAGCGCCTTGACTTAGTAATCATAAGTCCTAGGTTCGAGTCCCGGTCGGGGTAAAAAATGATTCATGTTTTCACATATGTAATGTGCTTATTTGTATTTCATGGCCCGAATGAGATTGGGAATTGAATTAAATGCTAAAATGAAGCCACGAGTGAGGTTGGGGAATCTGTAATATGAACATAGTGGCATTCAGTTAGAATGCGTTCATTCCTTAGTATAGCAGATATAAGCTATAAGGTTGGGTTCCTTTTAACCTTCTGTGGTGTAGTGGTAGCGCCTTGACTTAGTAATCATAAGTCCTAGGTTCGAGTCCCGGTCGGGGTAAAAAATGATTCATGTTTTCACATATGTAATGTGCTTATTTGTATTTCATGGCCCGAATGAGATTGGGAATTGAATTAAATGCTAAAATGAAGCCACGAGTGAGGTTGGGGAATCTGTAATATGAACATAGTGGCATTCAGTTAGAATGCGTTCATTCCTTAGTATAGCAGATATAAGCTATAAGGTTGGGTTCCTTTTAACCTTCTGTGGTGTAGTGGTAGCGCCTTGACTTAGTAATCATAAGTCCTAGGTTCGAGTCCCGGTCGGGGTAAAAAATGATTCATGTTTTCACATATGTAATGTGCTTATTTGTATTTCATGGCCCGAATGAGATTGGGAATTGAATTAAATGCTAAAATGAAGCCACGAGTGAGGTTGGGGAATCTGTAATATGAACATAGTGGCATTCAGTTAGAATGCGTTCATTCCTTAGTATAGCAGATATAAGCTATAAGGTTGGGTTCCTTTTAACCTTCTGTAGTGTAGTGGTAGCGCCTTGACTTAGTAATCATAAGTCCTAGGTTCGAGTCCCGGTCGGGGTAAAAAATGATTCATGTTTTCACATATGTAATGTGCTTATTTGTATTTCATGGCCCGAATGAGATTGGGAATTGAATTAAATGCTAAAATGAAGCCACGAGTGAGGTTGGGGAATCTGTAATATGAACATAGTGGCATTCAGTTAGAATGCGTTAATTCCTTAGTATAGCAGATATAAGCTATAAGGTTGGGTTCCTTTTAACCTTCTGTGGTGTAGTGGTAGCGCCTTGACTTAGTAATCATAAGTCCTAGGTTCGAGTCCCGGTCGGGGTAAAAAATGATTCATGTTTTCACATATGTAAT
>JAXCGZ010010691.1:17500-21981 GCA_037179515.1 Halocaridina rubra | reverse complement strand
TATATATATATATATATATATATATATATATATATGTGATTACCTAATTGTGATTACCTAATTGTGTTTACGGGAAAGAGCCCAAAGCTCGTATCTTCCCGTCTCCTGATCGGTTCCATTTTTAGACTTAGTGATACTTATCATACCTGTCCTTAAAACTATGGATTGAGGTAGCATTAACTACCTCCTCGCTTAGCGAATTCCAATTATCAACTACTCTTACACTGAAAAAGTATTTCCTTACATCCTGCAAACAAGTTTTCTTCCGAAGCTTCAAACTATGACCTCTAGTTCTAGAGCCAGCCATATCGAAATATCGATCCCTATCCACTCTATCATAACCGTGAAGGAATTTAAAGACTGTCACCATATCCCCCCTTACTCTTCTAGCTTCGAGTGATGGCAAGTCTAATTCCTCAGCCTCTCATCATAACCGAGATTGCGTATTTCTGGCACCAGTTTCGTGGCATGTCTTTGAACTTTTTCAAGCTTAGCTATGTGCTTTTTCAAGTGCGGATTCCAAAAGGGGGCTGCATATTCGAGTTTTGGCCTCACATAGGTTACATAAATATTTCTGAACATTTCCTTGTCCATGTGCCTGAAGGCTACCCTTACATTTGATAAGAATGCATATGCTGCCCTTACTACGCCATTTATATGTATTTCTGGAGACAAATCTGCCAATATGTTTACTCCTAGATCTCTCTCATTTTCTGTCTCCTGAAGTTGTACTCCAGCCACCGAGTAGTCAAGCTTGGGCCTTCTTGCACTTGTACCCATTCTCATTACCTTACATTTTGAGGTATTGAATTTCATTAGCCACTTTTCTGACCACTCATGCAGATTATTTAGATCCTCCTGAAGTTCTCTACCATTGTTCTCGTTTTTTACTTTCTTCACAATCTTTGCATCATCTGCAAACATATTCATGAATGAATTTACAGACTCTGGTAGGTCATTTACATATACAAGGAACAAAAGTGGCCCTAACACTGAACCCTGTGGAACTCCACTACTAACTCTTCTCCATTCAGACACTGAGTGTCTTACTCTAACCCTCTGTTCCCTTCCTTCTAAGTAAGTTTTTATCCATTCCAAGACATTTCCACCTATTCTAGCCATTGATTGCAGCTTCCTAATAAGTCTCCCATGTGGAACAGTGTCAAACGCTTTCTGGAAGTCTAGGAATATGCAATCTGCCCAGCCCTCTCTTTCCTGTAAGATTTGGCTTACCTCATCATAAAATTCTAATAAGTTTGTTACTGTTGATCTTCCTTCTCTGAAGCCATGTTGCCTCACTGACAAAAAGTTGAAGGATTCCAAGTGAAGAGAGATATGTTTCCTTAGTAGTTTCTCCATAACTTTGCAAACTATGCTGGTCAAGGAAACTGGTCTATAGTTCAGAGCCGTATCCCTCCTTCCCTTTTTGAAGATAGGTATCACATTTGCTTGTTTCCAGCATCTTGGAATCTCCCCCGACTCCAATGACTCCTTAAATATGATACTTAGTGCCACTGATATTGTGTTTGCGCATTTTTTAAGCACATGAGGGGATATGTCATCAGGACCTGTAGCTTTATGAACATCTAAATCCATCAGCGCTTTGCATACCTCTGTGGCTGTAAGGTTGATGTTCTCTAATACCGGCCCTTGAGCTTCTATCACTGCAATCTGAGGGGGTGGGGTATTTTCTACTGTAAATACTGACTGAAACTCCTTGTTCAATTCTTTGCAGATCTCTTCGTCCGTCTCAGTGATGCTTCCATCCGCTCTCTTTAGCCTTAAAACCTGTTCTTTTACCTTCAGTTTTCCTCTGATAAAGCTGTGGAAAAGCTTGGGATTTTCTTTCGCCTTCCTGGTGATGTCCCTCTCATAATCTTTCTCTGCCTCTCTCCTTTTACTTAGGTAGTCATTTCTTGCTCTTTTGTAGGTTTGCCAGGCATTTATGTTTTTTCTCCTCCTATACCTTTTCCAGCATTTGTCTCTCCACTCCTTAGCTCTTTTACACCCATTATCGAACCATTTCTCTCTGGCATGAATTACACCTACTTTGGTGACAGGTATGCAGCAATCTACAATCTTCCCATATTTCTCACAAAAGATGTCATACATTTCTTGTACAGATTTGTTGTAAAATAAGGTTCTCCAGTCAATAACTGCAAAAAGCTCATTCATTTTGATGTAATCTCCTTTCTGATAGTTCCTCCTCATGTCCTCAGTGCCTCTACTCTCAGGAAGAATGTCTTCAATGATATACTCCATCAACAACACACAGTGGTCACTCTTTCCAATTGGTGGTTCATACTCAATATTTTCAATATCCAACACATTATCTGTGAACACCAGATCAAGTAGTGATGGCTCATCCCCACCCCTGGCTCTTGTTGGTTCCATTACATGTTGGTGTAGGAAATTCCCTTGTACGCAATCTAGGAATCTTGCCCCAAAGGAGTCCTCACCACTGTGTGGGTCAAGATTTATCCAATCTATCTCTTTGTGATTAAAGTCTCCCATAATCAAAATCCTACATTTTTTCTCCCACGCCATGTTAACAACTGAGTTTATGACTTCAATCGTACCTATATGACTTTCCTCATAAATTTCAAGCCTATTTTGGTTCCTTGGTGGGTTGTATACAACAGTTATTATAATGCTCTCTGACCCAGTATTTATGCGAGCAACAAGAAATTCCCTGAACTCACTTTCTATAGCCAAGTTTATCTCTTCAACTTGAATCCTCTCACTTATGAGCAGTGCTATCCCTCCACCAGTCCTCTCAGATCTTTCGACCCTTAGTATTCTGAAGCCCTTAGGAAAAACTGTGACACTGTTTATGTCCTCACTCAACTTAGTCTCTGTAATTGCTACTATATCTGCCTTACTGTTGTGAATCCTATCTTTTAATTCTACTGCCTTACCAGCTAATCCATCAGCATTTGTGTATAACAATCTTAATGAGGCCCCATCCCCTGATCTTCTGTCATTATCTTCTTTATCTCCCCTTTGTCTGGAAGTATTCCGTAACGAAAATTTTTCTTCTCTTCTTCATTTCTTTCATCATTTAACCTTCTTGCCTCTTGCAACAAGTTTTTGATCTTTCCCATCTCTTCCTGTGTTCTGTATCGTCTAATGAACACTTCTTTGCATTCTTGAAGGTCTTTTAGACTTTTTTTTCTCAACAATATTTCCCTACATGTCTCCCCTCTCTCAAAGGTTACTTTTGTTGGTCTCGGCTTTCCTTCCCTCGAATATTTACCTAGTTGGTGTATGTTTACAATATCCTCAGGACCACATACTACTCCAAGCTTTCTTATCAGGTCTACAACCCTAGCTTTATTTTCTTCAAGTCTCCCCTGCCATGTTGGCTCCTGGGATTCACTTATGCCTGAGATTACCACTGTCTTCTCCTTATCAAGTGCCTGTCTGATGAGTGGGTTTGCCCTTTCCATCACAACGTCTTTCATTTTTTCGATTACTGTCTCTTTATAGTCAACTGTTTGTATGTTTTCCAGTGCCACCACCTTTACAGCCTCTTTTACTGCCACATTCCCCTTTATATATATATTTATATATATATATATATATATATATATATATATATTTATATATATATATATATATATATATATATATATATATATATATATATATATATATATATATATATATATATATATATATATATATATATATATATATATATATATATATATATATATATATATATATATATATATATATATATATATATATATATATATATATATATATATATATATATATATATATATATATATATATATATATATATATATATATATATATATATATATATATATATATATATATATATATATATATATATATATATATATATACATATATATATATATATATATATATATATATATATATATATATATATATATATATATATATATATATATATATATATATATATATATATATTATCAAATAAGCACATTACATATGTGAATCTATGAATCATTTTTTACCCCGACCGGGACTCGAACCTAGGACTTATGATTACTAAGTCAAGGCACTACCATTACACCACAGAAGGTTAAAAGGAATCCAACCTTATAGCTTATATCTGCTATACTTAGGAATGAACGCATTCTAACTGAATGCCACTATGTTCATATTACAGATTCCCCAACCTCACTCGTGGCTTCATTTTAGCATTTAATTCAATTCCCAATCTCATTCGGGCCATCAAATTATCAAATAAGCACATTACCTATGTGAAACTATGAATCATTTTTTACTCCGACCGGGACTCGAACCTAGGACTTATGATTACTAAGTCAAGGTGCTACCACTACACCACAGAAGGTTAAAAGGAATCCAACCTTATAGCTTATATCTGCTATACTTAGGAATGAACGCATTCTAACTGAATGCCACTATGTTCATATTACAGATTCCCCAACCTCACTCGTGGCTTCATTTTAGCATTT
>JAXCGZ010010691.1:0-2500 GCA_037179515.1 Halocaridina rubra | reverse complement strand
ATATATATATATATATATATATATATATATATATATATATATATATATATATATATATGAATCATTTTTTTGCCCCGACCGGGACTCGAACCTAGGACTTATGATTACTAAGTCAAGGCGCTACCACTACACCACAGAAGGTTAAAAGGAATCCAACCTTATAGCTTATATCTGCTATACTTAGGAATGAACGCATTCTAACTGAATGACACTATGTTCATATTACAGATTCCCCAACCTCACTCGTGGCTTCATTTTAGCATGTAATTCAAATCCCAATCTCATTCGGGCCATGAAATTATCAAATAAACACATTACATATGTGAAAACATGAATCATTTTTTACCCCGACCATGACTCGAACTTATGACTTATGATTACTAAGTCAAGGTGCTACCTCTACACCACAGAAGGTTAAACGGAATCCAACCTTATAGCTTATATCTGCTATACTTAGGAATGAACGCATTCTAACTGAATGCCACTTTGTTCATATTACAGATTCCCCAACCTCACTCGTGGCTTTATTTTAGCATTTAATTGAAATCCCAATCTCATTCGGGCCATGAAATTATCAAATAAGCGCATTACATATGTGAAAACATGAATCATTTTTTACCCCGACCGGGACTCGAACCTAGGACTTATGATTACTAAGTCAAGGCGCTACCACTACACCACAGAAGGTTAAACGGAATCCAACCTTATAGCTTATATCTGCTATACTTAGGAATGAACGCATTCTAACTGAATGCCACTATGTTCATATTTCAGATTCCCCAACCTCACTCGTGGTTTCATTTTAGCATTTATTTCAAATCCCAATCATTTTCGGGCCATTAAATTATCAAATAACCACATTACATATGTGAAAACATGAATCATTTTTTACCCTGACCGGGACTCGAACCTAGGACTTACGATTACTAAGTCAAGCCGCTACCAATACACCACAGAAGGTTAAAAGGAATCCAAACTTATAGCTTATATATGCTATACTTAGGAATGAACGCATTCTAACTGAATGCCACTATGTTCATATTACAGATTCCCAACCTCACTCGTGGCTTCAATTTAGCATTTAATTCAAATCCCATTCTCATTCGGGCCATGAATTTATCAAATAAGCACATTACATATGTGAAAACATGAATCATTTTTTACCCCGACCGGGAATCGAACCTAGGACTTATGATTACTAAGTCAAGGCGCTATCACTACACCACAGAAGGTTAAAAGGAATCCAACTTTATAGCTTATATCAGCTATACTTAGGAATGAACGCATTCTAACTGAATGCCACTTTGTTTATATTACAGATTCCCAAACTCACTCGTGGCTTCATTTTAGCATTTAATTCAAATCCCAATCTCGTTCGGGCCATGAAATTATCAAATAAGCACATTACATATGTGAAAACATGAATCATTTTTTACCCCGACCGGGACTCGAACCTAGGACTTATGATTACTATGTCAAGGCGCTACCACTACACCACAGAAGGTTAAAAGGAATCCAACCTTATATCTTATATCTTCCATACTTAGGAATGAACGCATTCTAACTGAATGCCACTGTGTTCATATTACAGATTCCCCAACCTCACTCATGGCTTCATTTTAGCATTTAATTCAAATCCCAATCTCATTCGGGCCATGAAATTATCAAATAAGCACATTACATATGTGAAAACATGTATCATTTTTTACCCCGACCGGGACTCGAACCTATGACTTATAATTACTAACTCAAGGCGCTACCACTACACCACAGAAGGTTAAAAGGAATCCAACTTTATAGCTTATATCTGCTATACTTAGGAATGAACGCATTCTAACTGAATGCCACTATGTTCATATTACAGATTCCCCAACCTCACTCGTGACTTCATTTTAGCATTTGATGCAAATCCCAATCTCATTCGGGCCTTGAAAATATCAAATAAGCACCTTACATATGTGAAAACATGAATCATTTTTTACCCCGACTGGGATTCGAACCTAGGACTTATTATTACTAAGTCAAGGCGCTACCACTACACCACAGAAGGTTAAAAGGAATCCAACCTTATAGCTTATATCTGTTATACTTAGGAATGAATGCATTCTAACTGAATGCCACTATGTTTAGATTACAGATTCCCCAACCTCACTCGTGGCTTCATTTTAGCATTTACTTCAAATCCCAATCTCATTCGGGCCACGAAATGATCAAATAAGCACATTATATATGTGAAAACATTGTCGTAGTGATTTTGTACTATCCCATCTGAATTCACCACTTTGTAAGATGACTGGGTTATCTCACCGCTTGTTACCAAGTTGTCGTAAAGTTAATCACTGTTTCACCACGTGTCACCAGTTGTCGTGATGAATTCTTTTCACTACGTTAATATTAGTACCAGAAGGGTGCAAGGTAAGAATGGACAAGCAGTGGTTCCTTTATCTTAGTTTATTCTGGAGTACAACATCTTCGACGCCTCAATTCCCCCCACCCTAGG
>JAXCGZ010010690.1:15000-22020 GCA_037179515.1 Halocaridina rubra | reverse complement strand
TTTGTGCCACATATCGCAACTGTTTAGAGAATAGATAGAACTCCCATTGACAAATTGTGGAGCCAGCAAGTTGCCACTTATGCTCTATATATATACATAGATTATGACAGCAGGAATTTGAATAGTAAAAGAGACTGTGTTAGAATGAGCATTACTATGAAATATAAGTATAAAACTCTGTTCTTACTTCTGAATGCCAGTCTCCATTGTATATATATTGATATTTCTGATTTAGTATATTTATTTTTATTGTTTATTATTCTTATTTTGATCATGATTATTAGTAATGTTATTATGTTGACTGATATTGTTGCTATCTCTCAATGGCCTGTTGCTAACTATTATTTTTGAAATACAATCAGCAGTGACTTGATGATTTGTATCTTTTATCTGAATTCATGCTTGATGTTATTGTAGCCACGGCTAATAAGAATGTTTCTTTAGTGGCTTTTCTCAGTATTTAATGATTGTTTTTATGACTATAGTAAAGTAATACTATGTATCAGTTACCCAGCTAAGTCCCGAATGTTTGGGAATCCTAATCTAATGATGTAGGCAAATGTGCACATAAGGAATATGTTTCCAGGCAGCCCCGACCTGCAAGTTCTAAAAGTCTTTAGTTTTGTCCTCTCAAACAAGTCCCTGTTGCCCATTGAATAGAGATTGCAATCACTTGCAGTTGCAGGGGAGGCAAAGTATAGCCTCCGAGTACCAACGTATGGCCATTGTTGGTACCCTGAAGTCATAGGGAACCTTTCTTACAACTGTAGTAGTGACATAGGTTCAAATTTTCATCCCGAGGTCTGCTTCGAAGGTACGTGTGGATTGCAGTACTGAAGAGAAATCGCTGTGACGTTGCAGGTCTCCTACAGGGTGGTCTTAGTCAAGATCGGCCGAGGGTAGGACGAAAAAGCCAGGCTGGAGGGATTTGAAAGGTGCATCGATCGCTTCCTCTTTGTCTTGCCTATCTTGGAAAGAAGATAATTTATGGTAGTGTACGAACCTGGGCCTGCAGCGAAGACGGCGGGGGAGTGAAAAAACGAAGAGAGAGAGAAACCGTGGAATCACGCCTAGCAAGAATTTCATGAACAAGGGAAAGAGAAAACAAAAGTCTTTAATATCCTAAAAACACTCTAAAAAGCCATGTAAACGAATTGATGAAATCCCAGAGAGAAAAAAAAGGGGGGGGTAATTCCCATACATGTCCTAACTGTAGTGAAAAGGAAAAAAAAAAAAAGAGAGAGAAGTTTTCTAAATATCTGAATAATACCTTTAGAAGCCACTTACACGCATTGATGGGATTCAAACAGACAGAAAGAAAAAAATCCCTATATACATCCAAACCTTAGTGAAGAGAGAAAGAAGGGTATTTAAAAATCCCCTATTAGTTGTTGGAAAGAATAACCCACGCTTTAGAACTGAAAGAAAAAAAATGGGAAAGAAAAGGTCCCCTTTTATTATTTGTTTTACCTAGTTTTAAGATAATTTTAAGCGACAATTCAGAGACTCCTTTAAAGATAGTTTTTGAATAAGTGCCTTTGATGAATTGTATGATTTGCACCGATAGTGATAAGTTGTCTTCTGCTTAAATAATATTAGTGTTTTGTTTTAGCATTATCATTATTTGAATTATGATTTAATTTTTGTGTTCATTAAGTTCTCATATCAGTTTGTCTATGAATAGGAATTGCACATTGAAATGATGAATGTTTTCTGACTTTTCACATCGTAACAAATATTTTGTTTCAGGAGTAGTTTTTAAGGCCTAATTTTAAGACAAATCAATGCCCCTTAGTAACGATAGGAAATTACCATTTATGTTATTGTCTATCGCATTCTAAATGTTCGTACATGCTAATGTTCTACATGATTCATATTTTTACTGTAACTAACCAACTTTTGTAAATCTTTTGAAAAAGGAGAGAAGTAGATAAATTAACGTTATGATCTAAACTAACTTGTGATCTTAATTAATGTTTGATAATGATTAGTTACACACTGAAATCCTAATGATTATGGTTATTTTTATTTTTTAAATATAGGAATATGTTTGTACTAAAGATTGTTTTGGGTTCATAGAAATAGGAATTCTTAGATAATAGCTTAAATAATTCGGCCCCATTTTTATTGTAAACTAGTGTTAGCTAGGATATATCCAAGAGGTCTCAAAAGATAGCCCATGCTTCGACTGAAATAAAAGATATTTCAGTTTTGGTTGGGAGGGATGTCGCATGACTGAAGCCTTGCTGAAGTCAGAATCTGAAACTGTAACAAGTTGTGAAGAGAAACGTGAGAGGCTAGAGGTCAAGGGTGAAATAGAATACTCTCCCAGTTGTTTATTTGGGTACGGTAAACAGATCCAGGGGGCTTAGTGCCTGGCTGGATCCATAGGGCTTAGCACCTGGCTGAACCCAGGTGCTTTAGCATAGGGCTTAGCCACCCGGCGTCAAGTGCCTCAAGAGTGTGGGAAAGTCCCAGAATGTGGCCCTGCCTAAAATCACAAGTAACCCTATATGCCCTGGAGGGATACCCAATAGCCATGCTCTGACCTGGAACTTTTCCTTTCTATAGGCCAACTGAAATAGCCCATCCCACAAGAGGAGGGACCTCTCTTTGAACCTGAAGGCAATTGGCAGAAGTAGATTTAGCGACACGCCCTGCCTTTGGGGTATTTCAAGTATCCCCATGGCAGCCAGAAAGCAGTCAGAGAGCGACAGTTAGTCAGAATAGTACCAGGGGCACGAATAGATCATAGATTGTGATAGTCATAGGGGGGGGGGGGCATTGAGGCGTCGAATGTGTTGTACTCTAGAATAAATTAAGATAAAGGAACCACTGCTTGTCCATTCTTACCTTGCACCCTTCTGGTACTAATATTAACGTAGTGAGAAGAAATCATACGACAACTGGTGACACGTGGTGGAATGGTAATTAACTTTACGACAACTTGGTAACAAGCGATGAGATAACCCAGTCATCTTACAAATTGGTGAATTCAGATCAGATAGTACAAAATTTATCCTACAACTTGTTGGGCAGCGGTAGAATTCATCCTACACATATGCACATGCACACTTACACACACACACACATACACACTCACACACACACACACACACATACACACATTTTTAATTGTTTCGAGTGACTAAGTGCTTAGTGGAAAACTTTACCATAATTTCCCTAAATCTGAAATCCTGCAGAGTATTGTGAGTACAAAACTTATATTTGTTGTATGACGAGACTGTCCAAAATATTAAAGGAAAAAAAATTGAGAACATTTTTTGTGAGGGGAGAGAGAAGCTGCCGTCCAGTTCTGCCTTGAAGGAAATTTAGAAGAGTTGCCAGAGGTGAAGCCATCACATCACATTACCTAATTTTTTGTGTAAACTGGGGAAAGCTCTTAAGCCGTTTACCTGATCCTGTGTTTCCATATATTGTTAAAATCAGTATCCTTCCCATATATATTAACTTGTTAGTTAGTTTGATACACAAAATAATTGAATAATTAAAAAAAAAATATCCACCTGTCAACAGTACTGAGTTAAGTTGCCAAGTAGTACAGCTGTCTTATTTTCATTTTTTTTTGCTTTTCTTTTAGCTTTCTCTTTTACTATTTTGTTTTTATTTTGTATATATATTGAGTTAAATGTAAAGTCTAATCTTGTGATAACATACCTTGGTTAGCAAGTGAGTTTATCAGTTAGGAAGAATATATAGCAGAAACAGGTGGGTCCCACCTCAGACACAGGTTCAAATTTTTCCTTCAGGGTTGACTTTTGTTTTGTTGCATTTTTTTTCTTTTTCTTTTTATCCTTAAATTACCATGGTCAAGTTTTTAAGTTACTATGTGTGTTACCAGAAAAGAGATAATCTGAGTCACTAAATGGCACTTATATGGAGATATAAAAATTCTGTGTGAAGCTTAATTAAAAGTTTTTCTCTTTTTTTTTCCTCTTTCTCGTCTTCTTTCTATATTCTGTGAGAGGGAGAACATAAAAATGACGCCATCTCTGTCCCAAACCTCTCCCATCCATGGGTCGGTAGGAGGGGTAGCCATCAGGAGACTCAAACAGAAAATCAGAAATTTAGAGGAAATGGTTATAAGCCTAAATGATAAAATTCAGAATATGGATGGAGAAATGAAAGAGAATTAAACACTCAGAGAGCAAATAAGATCTTTGGAGGAAGCAAATAAAGCACAAGGGCAGGAGAGAAAGGAACTAGAAAAAAGAATAAAGAAGCTGGAAGGGGAAAAGAGTCAACTAGAATCTAGACTTTCTAAACAAGAAGATAAAAACTAACAGCTGAATGACAACCTAAAGGAATTAGATGTTAGTTCACTGCTCTCTTCTGAGAGAGACGAGATTGCTGCTTGGAATGTCCAGATTAAGGAAAACATTGAACAGTTCAGAAAAGAGTTCCAGGAGCTGAATATGGAAAATGATGCCATGAAAACTTCCTTTGCTGATGCACTAAAGGGGAATGTGGCAGTAAAAGAGGCTGTAAAGGTGGTGGCACTGGAAAACATACAAACAGTTGACTATAAAGAGACAGTAATCGAAAAAATGAAAGACGTTGTTATGGAAAGGGCAAACCCACTCATCAGACAGGCACTTGATAAGGAGAAGACAGTGGTAATCTCAGGCATAAGCGAGTCCCAGGAGCCAACATGGCAGGGGAGACTTGAAGAAAATAAAGCTAGGGTTGTAGACCTGATAAGAAAGCTTGGAGTAGTATGTGGTCCTGAGGATATTGTAAACATACACCAACTAGGTAAATATTCGAGGGAAGGAAAGCCGAGACCAACAAAAGTAACCTTTGAGAGAGGGGAAACATGTAGGGAAATATTGTTGAGAAAAAAAAGTCTAAAAGACCTTCAAGAATTCAAAGAAGTGTTCATTAGACAATACAGAACACAGGAAGAGATGGGAAAGATCAAAAACTTGTTGCAAGAGGCAACAAGGTTAAATGATGAAAGAAATGAAGAAGAGAAGAAAAATTTTCATTAAAGAGTTCTTCCAGACAAAGGGGAGATAAAGGCGATAATGACAGAAGATCAGGGGATGGGGCCTCATTAAGGTTGTTATACACAAATGCTGATGGATTAGCTGGTAAGGCAGTAGAATTAAAAGATAGGATTCACAACAGTAAGGCAGATATAGTAGCAATTACAGAGACTAAGTTGAGTGAGAACATAAACAGTGTCACAGTTTTTCCTAAGGGTTTCAGAATACTAAGGGTTGAAAGATCTGAGAGGACTGGTGGAGGGGTAGCACTGTTCATAAGTGAAAAGATTCAAGTCGAAGAAATAAACTTGGCTATAGAAAGTGAGTTCAAGGAATTTCTTGTTGCTCGCATAAATACTGGGTCAGAGAGCATTATAATAACTGTTGTATACAACCCACCAAGGAACCAAAATAGGCTTGAAGTTTATGAGGAAAGTCATATAGGTACTATTGAAGTCATAAACTCAGTTGTTAACATGGCACGGGAAAAAAATGTAGGATTTTGATTATGGGAGACTTTAATCATAAAGAGATAGATTGGATAAATCTTGACCCACACAGTGGTGAGGACTCATTCGGGGCAAGATTCCTAGATTGCGTACAAGGGAATTTTCTACACCAACATGTAATGGAACCAACAATGGCCAGGGGTGGGGATGAGCCATCACTACTTGATCTAGTGTTCACAGATAATGTGTTGGATATTGAAAAAATTGAGTATGAACCACCAATTGGAAAGAGTGACCACTGTGTGTTGTTGATGGAGTATATCATTGAAGAAATTCTTCCTGAGAGTAGAGGCACTGAGGACATGAGGAGGAACTATCGGAAAAGAGATTACATCAAAATGATTGAGCTTTTTGCAGTTATTGACTGGAAAACCTTATTTTACAACAAATCTGTACAAGAAATGTATGACATCTTTTGTGAGAAATATGGGAAGATAGTAGATTGCTGCATACCTGTCACCAAAGTAGGTGTAATTCATGCCAGAGAGAAATGGTTCGATAATGGGTGTAAAAGAGCTAAGGAGTGGAGAGACAAATGCTGGAAAAGGTATAGGAGGAGAAAAACATAAATGCCTGGCAAACCAACAAAAGAGCAAGAAATGACTACCTAAGTAAAAGGAGAGAGGCAGAAAGAGACTATGAGAGGGACATCACCAGGAAGGCTAAAGAAAATCCCAAGCTTTTCCACAGCTTTATCAGAGGAAAACTGAAGGTAAAAGAACAGGTTTTAAGGCTAAAGAGAGCGGATGGAAGCATCACTGAGACGGATGAAGAGATCTGCAAAGCATTGAACAAGGAGTTTCAGTCAGTATTTACGGTAGAAAATACCCCACCCCCTCAGATTGCAGTGATAGAAGCTCAAGGGCCGGTATTAGAGAACATCAACCTTACAGCCACAGAGGTATGCAAAGCGCTGATGGATTTAGATGTTCATAAAGCTACAGGTCCTGATGACATATCCCCTCATGTGCTTAAAAAATGCGCAAACACAATATCAGTGGCACTAAGTATCATATTTAAGGAGTCATTGGAGTCTGGGGAGATTCCAAGATGCTGGAAACAAGCAAATGTGATACCTATCTTCAAAAAGGGAAGGAGGGATACGGCTCTGAACTATAGACCAGTTTCCTTGACCAGCATAGTTTGCAAAGTTATGGAGAAACTACTAAGGAAACATATCTCTCTTCACTTGGAATCCTTCAACTTTTTGTCAGTGAGGCAACATGGCTTCAGAGAAGGTAGATCAACAGTAACAAACTTATTAGAATTTTATGATGAGGTAAGCCAAATCTTACAGGAAAGAGAGGGCTGGGCAGATTGCATATTCCTAGACTTCCAGAAAGCGTTTGACACTGTTCCACATGGGAGACTTATATGGAAGCTGCAATCAATGGCTAGAATAGGTGAAAATGTTTTGGAATGGATAAAAACTTACTTAGAAGGAAGGGAACAGAGGTTTAGAGTAAGACACTCAGTGTCTGAATGGAGAAGAGTTAGTAGTG
>JAXCGZ010010690.1:0-10000 GCA_037179515.1 Halocaridina rubra | reverse complement strand
TATGTATGTATGTATGTATGTATGTATGTATGTATGTATGTATTCATGTATGTACGTATGTCTGTAGTATGTATGTATGTATTTCCTTACATCCTGCAAAGAAGTTTTCTTTCGAAGCTTCAAACTATGACCTCTAGTTCTAGAGCCAGCCATATCAAAATATCGATCCCTATCCACTCTATCATAACCATGAAGGAATTTAAAGACTGTCACCATATCCACCCTCACTCTTCTAGCTTCGAGTGATGGTAAGTCTAATTCCCTCAGCCTCTCATCATAACTGAGATTGCGTATTTCTGGCACCAGTTTCGTGGCATGTCTTTGAACTTTTTCAAGCTTAGCTATGTGCTTTTTCAAGTGCGGATTCCAAAAGGGGGCTGCATATTCGAGTTTTGGCCTCACATAGGTTACATAAATATTTCTGAACATTTCCTTGTCCATGTGCCTGAAGGCTACCCTTACATTTGATAAGAATGCATATGCTGTCCTTACTATGCCATTTATATGTATTTCTGGAGACAAATCTGCCAGTATGTTTACTCCTAGATCTCTCTCATTTTCTGTCTTTTGAAGTTGTACTCCAGCCACCGAGTAGTCAAGCTTGGGCCTTCTTGCACTTGTACCCATTCTCATTACCTTACATTTTGAAGTATTGAATTTCATTAGCCACTTTTCTGACCACCCATGCAGATTATTTAGATCCTCCTGAAGTTCTCTACCATTGTTCTCGTTTTTTTACTTTCTTCACAATCTTTGCATCATCAGCAAACATATTCATGAATGAATTTACAGACTCTGGTAGATCATTTACATATACAAGGAACAAAAGTGGCCCTAAAACTGAACCCTGTGGAACTCCACTACTAACTCTTCTCCATTCAGACACTGAGTGTCTTACTCTAACCCTCTGTTCCCTTCCTTCTAAGTAAGTTTTTATCCATTCCAAAACATTTCCACCTATTCTAACCATTGATTGCAGCTTCCTAATAAGTCTCCCATGTGGAACAGTGTCAAACGCTTTTTGGAAGTCTAGGAATATGCAATATGCCCAGCCCTCTCTTTCCTGTAAGATTTGGCTTACCTCATCATAAAATTCTAATAAGTTTGTTACTGTTGATCTACCTTCTCTGTAGCCATGTTGCCTCACTGACAAAAAGTTGAAGGATTCCAAGTGAAGAGAGATATGTTTCCTTAGTAGTTTCTCCATAACTTTGCAAACTATGCTGGTCAAGGAAACTGGTCTATAGTTCAGAGCCGTATCCCTCCTTCCCTTTTTGAAGATAGGTATCACATTTGCTTGTTTCCAGCATCTTGGAATCTCCCCCGACTCCAGTGACTCCTTAAATATGATACTTAGTGCCACTGATATTGTGTTTGCTCATTTTTTAAGCACATGAGGGGATATGTAATCAGGACCTGTAGCTTTATGAACATCTAAATCCATCAGCGCTTTGCATACCTCTGTGGCTGTAAGGTTGATGTTCTCTAATACCGGCCCTTGAGCTTCTATCACTGCAGTCTGAGGGGGTGGGGTATTTTCTACCGTAAATACTGACTGAAACTCCTTGTTCAATTCTTTGCAGATCTCTTCATCCGTCTCAGTGATGCTTCCATCCGCTCTCTTTAGCCTTAAAACCTGTTCTTTTATCTTCAGTTTTCCTCTGATAAAGCTGTGGAAAAGCTTGGGATTTTCTTTAGCCTTCCTGGTGATGTCCCTCTCATAGTCTCTCTCTGCCTCTCTCCTTTTTCTTAGGTAGTCATTTCTTGCTCTTTTGTAGGTTTGCCAGGCATTTATGTTTTTTCTCCTCCTATTCCTTTTCCAGCATTTGTCTCTCCACTCCTTAGCTCTTTTACACCCATTATCGAACCATTTCTCTCTGGCATGAATTACACCTACTATGGTGACAGGTATGCAGCAATCTACTATCTTCCCATATTTCTCACAAAAGATGTCATACATTTCTTGTACAGATTTGTTGTAAAATAAGGTTCTCCAGTCAATAACTGCAAAAAGCTCATTCATATTGATGTAATCTCTTTTCGGATAGTTCCTCCTCATGTCCTCAGTGCCTCTACTCTCAGGAAGAATATCTTCAATGATATACTCCATCAACAACACACAGTGGTCACTCTTTCCAATTGGTGGTTCATACTCAATTTTTTCAATATCCAACACATTATCTGTGAACACTAGATCAAGTAGTGATGACTCATCCCCACCCCTGGCCCTTGTTGGTTCCATTACATGTTGGTGTAGGAAATTCCCTTGTACGCAATCTAGGAATCTTGCCCCGAATGAGTCCTCACCACTGTGTGGGTCAAGATTTATCCAATCTATCTCTTTATGATTAAAGTCTCCCATAATCAAAATCCTACATTTTTTTTCCCGTGCCATGTTAACAACTGAGTTTATGACTTCAATAGTACCTATATGACTTTCCTCATAAATTTCAAGCCTATTTTGGTTCCTTGGTGGGTTGTATACAACAGTTATTATAATGCTCTCTGACCCAGTATTTATGTGAGCAACAAGAAATTCCTTGAACTCACTTTCTATAGCCAAGTTTATTTCTTCGACTTGAATCCTTTCACTTATGAGCAGTGCTATCCCTCCACCAGCCCTCTCAGATCTTTCAACCCTTAGTATTCTGAAACCCTTAGGAAAAACTGTGACACTGTTTATGTCCTCACTCAACTTAGTCTCTGTAATTGCTACTATATCTGCCTTACTGTTGTGAATCCTATCTTTTAATTCTACTGCCTTACCAGCTAATCCATCAGCATTTGTGTATAACAATCTTAATGAGGCCCCATCCCCTGATCTTCTGTCATTATCTTCTTTATCTCCCCTTTGTCTGGAAGAACTCTGTAATGAAAATTTTTCTTCTCTTCTTCATTTCTTTCATCATTTAACTTTGTTGCCTCTTGCAACAAGTTTTTGATCTTTCCCATCTCTTCCTGTGTTCTGTATTGTCTAATGAACACTTCTTTGAATTCTTGAAGGTCTTTTAGACTTTTTTTTCTCAACAATATTTCCCTACATGTTTCCCCTCTCTCAAAGGATACTTTTGTTGGTCTCGGCTTTCCTTCCCTTGAATATTTACCTAGTTGGTGTATGTTTACAATATCCTCAGGACCACATACTACTCCAAGCTTTCTTATCAGGTCTACAACCCTAGCTTTATTTTCTTCAAGTCTTCCCTGCCATGTTGGCTCCTGGGACTCGCTTATGCCTGAGATTACCACTGTCTTCTCCTTATCAAGTGCCTGTCTGATGAGTGGGTTTGCCCTTTCCATCACAACGTCTTTAATTTTTTCGATTACTGTCTCTTTATAGTCAACTGTTTGTATGTTTTCCAGTGCCACCACCTTTACAGCCTCTTTTACTGCCACATTCCCCTTTAGTGCATCAGCAAAGGAAGTTTTCATGGCATCATTTTCCATATTCAGCTCCTGGAACTCTTTTCTGAACTGTTCAATGTTTTCCTTAATCTGTATGTATGTATGTATGTATGTATGTATGTATGTATGTATGTATGTATGTATGTATGTATGTATGTATTTATGTATGTATGTATGTATGTATGTATGTACGTATGTACGTACGTACGTACGTACGTACGTACGTACGTACGTACGTACGTACATACATACATACATACATACATACATACATACATACATACATACATACATACATACATACATACATACATACATACATACATACATACATACATACATACATACATACATACATACATACATACATACATACATACATACATACATACATACATACATACATACATACATACATACATACATACATACATACATACATACACACACACACACCGCGCGTTCAGTGACACACGGAATTGCTCCTCTTAAATTTCAAAGTTTCGAGTGACTAAAGTGCTTAGTGGAAAACTTTACCATAATTTCCAAAAAAATGAAATCGTGCAGAGTATTGTGAGTACAAAAACTAATATTTGTTGTAAGGCGAGACTGTTCATATTAAAGGAAAAAAATTGAGAACTTTTTCGTGAGAAGAGAGAAAAGCTGCCGTCCATTTTCTGCCTTGAGGGAAATCTAGAAGAGTTGCCAGACGTGGAGCCTCACACCACATTACCTAATTTTTTGTGTAAACTGGGGAAAGCTCTTGAGCCGTTTTACCTGATCCTGTGGTTCTATATATTGTTAAAAACAGTATCCTTCCCATTTATATTAACTAGTTAGTTAGTTTGATACACGAAAAAATTGAATAATAAAAGAAAAAAAAAATTACCAAATACCCACCCGTCAACAGTACTGAGTTAAGTTGCCAAGTAGTACAGCAGTCCTATTTTCTTCTTTTTTTTTTTGCTTTTCTTTTAGCTTTCTCGTTTGCTATTTTGTTATTTTGTATATATATTGAGTTAAATGTAAAGTCTAAATCCCGTGATAACATATCTTGGTTAGCAAGTCAGTTTATCAGTTAGGAAGAATATATAACAGAAACAGGTGGGTGCCACCTCGAACACAAATTCGAATTTTCCTTCAGGTTTGACTTTTGTTTTTGTTTTTCTTTTTATACGTAAATTACCATGGTCAAGTTTTTAAGTTAAGATGTGTGTTACCAGAAAGGAGACAAACTGAGTCACTAAATAGCACTTATATGGAGATATAAAAATTCTGTGTGAAGGTAAATTAGAAGTTTTTCTCTTTTCTTTTCTTTTTTTTTTTTTTCCTCTTTCTCGTCTTCTTTCTATATTCTGTGAGAGGGAGAACATAAAAATGAAGCCATCTCTGTCCCAAACCTCTCCCACCCATGGGTCGGGAGAAGGGGTAGTCATCAGAGGACTTAAACAGAGAATCAAGAAGTTAGAGGAAATGGTTACAAGCCTTGATGATAAAATTCGGAATATGGATGGAGAAATGAAAGAGAATGAAACACTCAGAGAACAAATAAGATCTTTGGAGGAAGCAAATAAAGCACAAGGGCAGGAGAGAAAGGAACTAGAAAAAAGAATAAAGAAGCTGGAAGGGGAAAAGAGTCAACTAGAATCTAGAATTTCTAATCAAGAAGATAAAAACATACAGCTAAATGACAACCTAAAGGAATTAGATGTTAGTTCACTGCTATCTTCTGAGAGAGACGAGATTGCTGCTTGGAATGTTCAGATTAAAGAAAACATTGAACAGTTCAGAAAAGAGTTCCAGGAGCTGAATATGGAAAATGATGCCATGAAAACGTCCTTTGCTGATGCACTAAAGGGGAATGTGGCAGTAAAAGAGGCTGTAAAGGTGGTGGCACTGGAAAACATACAAACAGTTGACTATAAAGAGACAGTAATCGAAAAAATGAAAGACGTTGTGATGGAAAGGGCAAACCCACTCATCAGACAGGCACTTGATAAGGAGAAGACAGTGGTAATCTCAGGCATAAGTGAATCCCAGGAGCCAACATGGCAGGGGAGACTTGAAGAAAATAAAGCTAGGGTTGTAGACCTGATAAGAAAGCTTGGAGTAGTATGTGGTCCTGAGGATATTGTAAACATACACCAACTAGGTAAATATTCGAGGGAAGGAAAGCCGAGACCAACAAAAGTAACCTTTGAGAGAGGGGAGACATGTAGGGAAATATTGTTGAGAAAAAAAAGTCTAAAAGACCTTCAAGAATGCAAAGAAGTGTTCATTAGACGATACAGAACACAGGAAGAGATGGGAAAGATCAAAAACTTGTTGCAAGAGGCAAGAAGGTTAAATGATGGAAGAAATGAAGAAGAGAAGAAAAATTTTCGTTACGGAATACTTCCAGACAAAGGGGAGATAAAGAAGATAATGACAGAAGATCAGGGGATGGGGCCTCATTAAGATTGTTATACACAAATGCTGATGGATTAGCTGGTAAGGCAGTAGAATTAAAAGATAGGATTCACAACAGTAAGGCAGATATAGTAGCAATTACAGAGACTAAGTTGAGTGAGGACATAAACAGTGTCACAGTTTTTCCTAAGGGCTTCAGAATACTAAGGGTCGAAAGATCTGAGAGGACTGGTGGAGGGATAGCACTGCTCATAAGTGAGAGGATTCAAGTTGAAGAGATAAACTTGGCTATAGAAAGTGAGTTCAGGGAATTTCTTGTTGCTCGCATAAATACTGGGTCAGAGAGCATTATAATAACTGTTGTATACAACCCACCAAGGAACCAAAATAGGCTTGAAATTTATGAGGAAAGTCATATAGGTACGATTGAAGTCATAAACTCAGTTGTTAACATGGCGCGGGAGAAAAAATGTAGGATTTTGATTATGGGAGACTTTAATCATAAAGAGATAGATTGGATAAATCTTGACCCACACAGTGGTGAGGACTCCTTTGGGGCAAGATTCCTAGATTGCGTACAAGGGAATTTCCTACACCAACATGTAATGGAACCAACAAGAGCCAGGGGTGGGGATGAGCCATCACTACTTGATCTGGTGTTCACAGATAATGTGTTGGATATTGAAAATATTGAGTATGAACCACCAATTGGAAAGAGTGACCACTGTGTGTTGTTGATGGAGTATATCATTGAAGACATTCTTCCTGAGAGTAGAGGCACTGAGGACATGAGGAGGAACTATCAGAAAGGAGATTACATCAAAATGAATGAGCTTTTTGCAGTTATTGACTGGAGAACCTTATTTTACAACAAATCTGTACAAGAAATGTATGACATCTTTTGTGAGAAATATGGGAAGATTGTAGATTGCTGCATACCTGTCACCAAAGTAGGTGTAATTCATGCCAGAGAGAAATGGTTCGATAATGGGTGTAAAAGAGCTAAGGAGTGGAGAGACAAATGCTGGAAAAGGTATAGGAGGAGAAAAAACATAAATGCCTGGCAAACCTACAAAAGAGCAAGAAATGACTACCTAAGTAAAAGGAGAGAGGCAGAGAAAGATTATGAGAGGGACATCACCAGGAAGGCGAAAGAAAATCCCAAGCTTTTCCACAGCTTTATCAGAGGAAAACTGAAGGTAAAAGAACAGGTTTTAAGGCTAAAGAGAGCGGATGGAAGCATCACTGAGACGGACGAAGAGATCTGCAAAGAATTGAACAAGGAGTTTC
Source organism: Halocaridina rubra (assembly GCA_037179515.1). Classification (NCBI taxonomy): domain Eukaryota; kingdom Metazoa; phylum Arthropoda; class Malacostraca; order Decapoda; family Atyidae; genus Halocaridina; species Halocaridina rubra. The sequence continues at coordinate 2,899 of JAXCGZ010010690.1, read as the reverse complement.
AGTCAGTATTTACAGTAGAAAATACCCCACCCCCTCAGATTGCAGTGATAGAAGCTCAAGGGCCGGTATTAGAGAACATCAACCTTACAGCCACAGAGGTATGCAAAGCGCTGATGGATTTAGATGTTCATAAAGCTACAGGTCCTGATGACATATCCCCTCATGTGCTTAAAAAATGCGCAAACACAATATCAGTGGCACTAAGTATCATATTTAAGGAGTCATTGGAGTCGGGGGAGATTCCAAGATGCTGGAAACAAGCAAATGTGATACCTATCTTCAAAAAGGGAAGGAGGGATACGGCTCTGAACTATAGACCAGTTTCCTTGACCAGCATAGTTTGCAAAGTTATGGAGAAACTACTAAGGAAACATATCTCTCTTCACTTGGAATCCTTCAACTTTTTGTCAGTGAGGCAACATGGCTTCAGAGAAGGAAGATCAACAGTAACAAACTTATTAGAATTTTATGATGAGGTAAGCCAAATCTTACAGGAAAGAGAGGGCTGGGCAGATTGCATATTCCTAGACTTCCAGAAAGCGTTTGACACTGTTCCACATGGGAGACTTATTAGGAAGCTGCAATCAATGGCTAGAATAGGTGGAAATGTCTTGGAATGGATAAAAACTTACTTAGAAGGAAGGGAACAGAGGGTTAGAGTAAGACACTCAGTGTCTGAATGGAGAAGAGTTAGTAGTGGAGTTCCACAGGGTTCAGTTTTAGGGCCACTTTTGTTCCTTGTATATGTAAATGACCTACCAGAGTCTGTAAATTCATTCATGAATATGTTTGCAGATGATGCAAAGATTGTGAAGAAAGTAAAAAACGAGAACAATGGTAGAGAACTTCAGGAGGATCTAAATAATCTGCATGAGTGGTCAGAAAAGTGGCTAATGAAATTCAATACCTCAAAATGTAAGGTAATGAGAATGGGTACAAGTGCAAGAAGGCCCAAGCTTGACTACTCGGTGGCTGGAGTACAACTTCAGGAGACAGAAAATGAGAGAGATCTAGGAGTAAACATATTGGCAGATTTGTCTCCAGAAATACATATAAATGGCGTAGTAAGGGCAGCATATGCATTCTTATCAAATGTAAGGGTAGCCTTCAGGCACATGGACAAGGAAATGTTCAGAAATATTTATGTAACCTATGTGAGGCCAAAACTCGAATATGCAGCCCCCTTTTGGAATCCGCACTTGAAAAAGCACATAGCTAAGCTTGAAAAAGTTCAAAGACATGCCACGAAACTGGTGCCAGAAATACGCAATCTCGGTTATGATGAGAGGCTGAGGGAATTAGACTTGCCATCACTCGAAGCTAGAAGAGTAAGGGGGGATATGGTGACAGTCTTTAAATTCCTTCATGGTTATGATAGAGTGGATAGGGATCGATATTTCGATATGGCTGGCTCTAGAACTAGAGGTCATAGTTTGAAGCTTCGGAAGAAAACTTGTTTGCAGGATGTAAGGAAATACTTTTTCAGTGTAAGAGTAGTTGATAATTGGAATTCGCTAAGCGAGGAGGTAGTTAATGCTACCTCAATCCATAGTTTTAAGGACAGGTATGATAAGTATCACTAAGTCTAAAAATGGAACCGATCAGGAGACGGGAAGATACGAGCTTTGGGCTCTTTCCCGTAAACACAATTAGGTAATCACAATTAGGTAATCACATACATACATACATACATACATACATACATACATACATACATACATACATACATACATACATACATACATATATACATACATACATACATACATACATACATACATACATACATACATACATACATACATACATACATACATACATACATACATACATACATGCATACATACATACATACATACATACATACATACATACATACATACATACATATATATATATATATATATATATATATATATATATATATATATATATATATATATATATATATATATATATATATATATATATATATATATATATATATATATATAGAATGACACCATATAAATACGTGAAATTTTGCTGATAAAAGAAGATAGAATATATGAGTTCCCCAATCCTTACTTCTCGATCTTAATGACTATGATCATGTACTGGTGCTAGATCAGCACTTGCTAGTTGAGATAACTACATGACCAGCAGGCGGGGAACCGCTAATGAGACGGATCTTGATCAGCAGACGCTAATGACTATTGCGGCTTCATTAGCGAAACGTTAATTAATTAATTTACCCAAGTAATGAGTCCATCATGAAATGGAAGATATTCCGCGTTGTCACGGGCGTAATTAGCATATGAATAACCTGAGCGAGAAGGAATGACTCGTCTGTTAATTCCTATTAAACGGGAGGGGACCGTAGTAGCACAGTGGTTGGAGCATTCGGATTTTGCGGTAACAGACCTACGATCGAGGCTGCTACAGGGTGCTAAGAAGAGCATCCTGCCTTAATTTCCAAGCTCCTACCTGTCTGCGTTCTTACCTATAATGGGAGTAAGCGTGACACATTAGACGGCACAAAAATCGTATTTAATAGAGGACTCCATTTCCCTCTCCTGCATATCCTTCGAATGCTTCTGGCTAAAGGATGTCGTGTGAGGTGAAGATAATACTTTTTTTTTTTAGCATAAACATGATTGAGATACATAATCACACTAGAGAGGTATAAGAGCTTCTTCTTCTTCTTCTTCTTCTTCTTCTTCTTCTTCTTCTTCTTCTTCTTCTTCTTCTTCTTCTTCTTCTTCTTCTTCTTCTTCTTCTTCTTCTTCTTCTTCTTCTTCTTCTTCTTCTTTTCTTCTTCTTCTTCTTCTTCTTCTTCTTCTTCTTCTTCTTCTTCTTCTTCTTCTTCTTCTTCTTCTTCTTCTTCTTCTTCTTCTTCTTCTTCTTCTTCTTCTGTAGT
>JAXCGZ010010689.1:7500-22052 GCA_037179515.1 Halocaridina rubra | reverse complement strand
AAGATGAGATTTACATAGTATAAACCATTACATAATTTGACCTTTCGTGAATGTGGTGTTTTGATCAAGTTGTTATTGAAAATTAAACTATAACTGTACAGGAGATAATTTCTGACCACCTCACTGCAATGCTGATTCCATTCCTTCAGTTTTCTGAATGCAACTCCATAATTCCTACTTGCAGTGGCATAAGAGACTTTAGAAATGTCTCTTGAAGTTCCATCTAATCACGACTATTTTCCCTAACAAGGTTCCACATAAAATTTGGGAACATATTCAAATAAAAGTGCTGCAATTGTGATGCATGGTGCAGTGAGAACCACTGGACCTTATCCTTTTTGCAAAAATGAACAGAGCCTTTTCAAAACCAATGGAGTGGAAACAAACATGTTTGATGAGTACATATATATACACTGGCTGCAGTCCTCCTTGTATAGAAATGGCCTAGTCAAAGCACACACATTCACCATAGGCTTATATACCACAATTAGTCTTCTTGGCTCCTTGGAGATAAGGGGTCACCATTTTGGTATGTGGGTTTGATGAATGGAAGACGATAAAGTATCGTAAACCACAATAATTCCTCTCAATCGTAGAGAAGAATGCATAGAGATCTTCATAACCAAGTAAAATGGCAGACACTATGCTGGATGAGGAGGAGTGAACAGGGAGTTATCTCAGTGAAACTCATCACAACAACTAATCTTTAATACCAACGCGACTCAGGGAATGTTATCAATAGCTTCAAAGAACATATTGCTTAACCTAATCAGACCTTGGATTATAATCTGTGAGTTCTAAGACTGAATGCAGTGCTCAACTGCTCAATACAAACAGACAGAGGATCTTGTAAAAATGAGTAACCTCCAGATCATGCAGGTTAAATAATCCAGTAAATTGTTAGGCTAGGTTAAGTTTCGTTAACTAGGGTTCGCTAAGGCTAGGTGACTTACCTTGAAAATATGAATAACCCATGAGATGTCTTATTATCCCTTCACATTTGACATGTCACAATACTCCCCATCTCTGTTTCTCTTTATGTTTTCTTCGTGCCCAGGCTTGATGAGGGTAGATTATTTTTTTTTTTTGCCTGTCCTGGTGTCACAATCATAAAAAAACCTAGGGCTACTCTTCTTTACAAAATCCCAGACAGATCAGATATATAAAGAGACAGAGTGATACACGGGGAGAGAAATAAAATGAATTTGTGTTCATGGAAGAGAAAAAATAAAATAAAACATAGAACCCTCTCTCCTTTCGTCTGCTCTTCCACGAGAAATAAATTCAATTTGTAGCTCTCCAATCTGCGAGAAGAAATATTTTTTCCCTAGGTGCAACACTCCCCATCTGCATACAGATTCGGTTTCAAAAAAGCCGAAAAGGTTGGAATTAAAAATAAATAGATGGAACATAAAGAAGAGAATATATAAATAAATATAAAGAATGGAATATATAAGTTAAAACGAATGCCTAACCTAATCCAATGCAACCTAATATGTTTTGACTAGGGACCTAGTTTTTTTTTCTATTTGAAGACAACATCGCTTAGCAGTGTTGAAAAGTGCACTCTTGGAGAGTGCATCTCTCTCTCTCTCTCTCTCTCTCTCTCTCTCTCTCTCTCTCTATCTATCTATCTATCTATCTATCTATCTATCTATCTATCTATCTATCTATCTATCTATCTATCTATCTATCTCTATCTTTAACTATGACACACACACACACACACACACCACAAACCGACATGGAGATTTGCATATCTACGCATATAAAAAAAAAACACTTCTAAAGGGAACTAACTACAGTAAAATTTAAGAACAAAATATATTCTTTAAGGCTTCCATGTACTATAGCACTACAGGAAACTGTCCAAAATACTTGATCAGCAAAGCTTTCCACAGATTCACTGAGAATATCTCAAAACCGAATCTAACATCATTAAATTCTTTTATTCACTTCGGCCTAAGATTCACAAACAACCGGGAAGGTGTGTACAGGACCGTCTAGATCAGCGTTTCTGAACCTGGGGTGCAAGCATCCCCAGGGGGTACTGAAATAAACTTTAGGGGGTGCTGGGAAATGCTGCGCTCGTGGCGGTAAAATGTATGTGTTCCTAGCACAGGGTGACCAGTTTGACAAATGTATCATATATATATTGTTTTTTACTTCATAAACTTTAACCTAATTTTCAACTGTGTTAACGTATTTTAGCATGGTAATGAAAAGCACTCAATTTGTTCGAACATTCCACATTTTCATATGAAATCCGCGTCACAAATCTTTGTGGTACACGTTCGATACGTGTGTTGATGTCTGACGTGAGACGGTGAGACGGCGCTGCTTCCGGCAGTAGTTGCGTAGCAACAGTGCAGCAGTACAGTACAGTCCCTGTATCTCTGCGTTATGAGATAATATCAAGATCCAGTAATACTGGTAAGACTTTTGGAAGGTATGTTCTTCCTCATTCGCTCTTAGCTAACTCACTTAGCATCTCTTTGTCTATAATGTGTCGCATCATTTCGTATAAGTGATTGGATTGATAACGCTGGTCCGAACTTGCACCTATTTAATGGGGCTGGAATATGTTTGAGCCTGGAGCTTGAGACATCACTAACCAGGGCTCTCGACGAGATGTCCACCTATCTGACCCCTCAAATCATCACTGGTGAGGGCAATGCTGTGTTCTATAATGACTGGAATAACCTTAACAAAATCACAACCAATGTCCAAGGCTCATATATTGTGAATAGTGCTGGAGAGAAAATGATTCGAGATGTGAGAGAGGGGCATTAAAGTACTAATGTGAGGACCCTTCCTTTCTATGAAAGGTCATCCAAAATGAGAAGCCTCAAGATTACCCCTCCAGAGACATTGCCAGAACTAGCATTCAGAAGAATTGGTCCCAAATTTCCCCAGAATGCTAGGTTTACCCCACCTGCTGAAAACCAAAGGATATACGATTCTACACTGTTGAAGTACTACATCTATCTTCTATGCAGACTTTCAAGCTGTGAGGGTAAGCAACAGGTGCCTGGATTTGGTGGCGCCATTTCAAGCACAGGGAAAGTGCCTCAAAGAAAATCTGCAATTGACTATTACATCCCAAGCAACCAGCCTATTACAGAAAATGCAATGGTATATGAGCTGCTCAAGAGGTTAGAGGCAGCAACACAGGAGGTTGGGCAGCCATACACCATCAACACCTTTGAATGGGGGTGGTAATGAAGGCATGGCCTATAGTATGGAAATACCAGGAGGAGTTCAATAAACACATCATCATTCCTTCAAGTTCCACACAGTCATGAATTATATAGGTATGCTCACTGGTCACAAGTGTAAAGGTGCTGGCTTCTCTGAAATTCTCATTGAAGCTGGCCTCATAACCAGTGGGTGCCTGAAAATCATGCTGAGTGGAAAATCATATGACAGGGCACTTTTTAGTTTGAAGGTGGTCACAGAGGCACTTGAGCAATTACTACTCAATGTGTTCCTGGATGAGGAGAATGTGGAGGTCCCACGTGAGACTCTAGTCAATCTTATCCACTGCTGCACACCTGAAAATCCTGATGTTGCTCTTAAAGACACTTCAGTTATCAAGGTGATTCATCAATATACTGAGTTCCAACAAAAGGTTTGTGAGGGTCATCTTGGGAAGAAAGGAATGTTCTGGCTCATCAGTGATGCATTATGTTGGTAATATAATAATTCATATATGCTCTTCTCTACTTGTTCCAGGTCCATTTCTCTGAGATCCAAGAACTATACTCAGACCAGGAGGAGATGGATCGCTGTGTCATCTTATAGATTCACCAGGCTGTCAAGTGGTGGTACAAGTCCAGCGTGGTGATGACTCCTGACACGGACATTCTGATGATCTTCCTCTACCATACCAAGAAGATCAACCTCTCCATATATCTCGATCATGGCACTGGGGTGCATCGTGAACTGATAAATGTATCTGAACTGGCTGAGTTACTGGGCCCAGATTACTGCAGCACCCTGCGGGGGTACTATGTTTTTTTCTGGGGAAGACTGCACAAGTGCATTCAATGGCAAGGGCAAGGTGAATCCTCTGAAGAAACTGCAGAACCCTAAGTATTAAAATACTTTTAGAAAACTTGGCACATCGTGGTTGGTGCCTGATGAGCTAGAGCAGGCGATGGAGGCATTCACTTGTCTCATGTATGGTTATTCTCAATAATGTCAGTTGGTGCTGACGAAGTCCTGAGCTTGCACTCCAAAGTAGACCTTGAACGCCAGCCTCCTCCGAAGGTCTGCCTCATCCCTCATGTGCAGCGATCTAACTACAGAGTTGCTTGCTACAAGAGAGAAGAACAGCCAATATTTCGGAGGCCCAAGCCCTATGATCAGGGTATAGGCTGGGAGAAGACGGTGGACGAGGGGGTGTTAGAGCCCATCTGGTCAGTTGGACCTATTCTCCCTCCTTGTCTCATCGAGATACTGGCACAGAGAGAGGAGTCAGAAAAGAAAAAGCTTTATAGAAACAACAACTCAGAGACTGAGGTTGAGGGGGATGGAGATTATGAATGTGATGATGAGGAAGAGATGGAAATCCAAGAGATAAAATTTGACGATCTCTTTTCTGATGATGATGATGGTGCTCGTTAGTAATATAGAGCAAAAATTACTTAAGCGAATGTTAGAACATGGATTTGAATTTTATTTGTATGTCTTAAGATGATTTTAAAGGACTTTCACTTTACATCAAAGTATATAGACAAAAATATTTTTAAAAATTCTTACTATTTTCCATTCTTTGGGGTGAGTTTCTTTCGATATTGAGTCAAGATGTGCTTAAAACGTAAAAATATCAATTCCAATGGAATTTTTGGGTCAAAATTGTATGGGAAAATTTTTTCATTTGTCCCTGCAAGTTGCTTAGTTCAAAAGTTATGCAACTTTCTAATGTTTCTAGGGTTTGCGTCCATGTACTAAATATTTGTAATGAAGGGTTATTTGAACCTGTTACCTGTCAAAATTTTAGAAGCAGACACTTCAAAGAATTAAATAAAACACGTGCCAACTAAAAATCCACTAGGTGCACGTGGACCCCTTCTTCCGACTATATTATAGGTTCTAAATATATTTAATAAGAAATACGATGCTTAGAAATTATAAATATACTAATATAAATTAATTCCCCTACATTCTGAACAGGTGTAAATATGATTACATCTCTGAGACGATATGAGGAGGTAAGTTACATTATCTAATGCAGAGAACAAAATATTTTTCAATCAAACAATGTAAGTGATAGTTCAAGAGTATTTTTATATTCTCTGAAAAGATGCATAGAATTATTTAGCCCATTTTTAAAGAGAAAAAAAATATAGATAATTCATCAAGGAAAGTCTTTACCATGTATGTATCAACAAGAGTATACACTCCCGAAGGAAGGGATCGAGGTAGCTCAGTGATTATGAACATTTGGCTCGGAAAGTGATAGACCCGCAATCGAGGAAGAGCATCCAGCCTCAATTCCCCAGCTCAAGCCTGTCTTTGTCCACTCACATACTTAAGGGAATTCAGCCTTAATACCCCAGGATCAGTAGTGGCATAAAATAGCATACATACATTCTGCAAGGAACACAAAATCCAAGAGTAAGTTTTTGGTAAGAAGCCAATTCAGCTTTTTTTTTTAGCCTAGTTCCTGAGTCCCTTTTTGCTGTCATTCATCAATTCATCACACATTTCAAGAAAATTCATGAAGGAAAGTCAAGGAGAGACATTGTTTTTCTCAATATTTCCCGACATTCTTTGCTACACAACATGGCGTCTGTTTATCCCACGCAAGATAAGATTTTCTTTTTCAAGCATTTTTCCTCTTATATGTCGCACTCACTGGAAGTGTGTGTGTGTGCCTGCGTGCGTGTGTGTCTTTGTGTAGGCTATGTTTTCCCACCATTGATAAGCTCAAAACCACCACTGTCTTTATCCTTGTTCCGGTTTTACATCACGGACTCCCTTTTCTACTAAGGGTTAGGACGGTTGCCTTCTTGCGAAAGACTTGTTTTGGCAGATGTAATCCTTATGCTGAGTGCATGCCCTTGCTAACCTTAGACCGTGACGGGGCGCGAACTCTCGACCTGATGCCTCAGAGTCGCAGACGCTACCGCTTGAGCCACGGCGACTACACCACCGTCTTTATCCTACAGAAGGTTATTCTTTTTGTTCTTGCTTCGTAGCACGTGGCTTTATTCAGTTGTGTTACAAACATTTAATTTGTCTTTAGTTTTTCTTGCTTCAGTTTTTACTTTTATCTATCATTTCAGCTTACGTCATCAACTTTAAACTGTATCTACCCAGGATCTCATTGCCAGAATACCCATTCAGCGTCCTGAAGAAGCTAAGGAGAGTGAGCCCTTAGAGAAAACCTTCAGCAATTCTAAGTAGAAAAAGAATCTTGCTAAACTAGGAATGAACTTATTCTATATGAACAAAGAGGCATTCAGATAGAGTGTGTTCATTCCTAGTATAGCAGTTAAGCTGTAAGGATTATTTCCCTTTTAGACCTTCCGTGGTGTATATGGTGGCGCCTTGGCACAGTAATTATTTTTCATAGGTACGAGTCCCGGTCAAGGGTAATATATGATTCATATATATATATATATATATATATATATATATATATATATATATATATATATATATATATATATATATATATTTAGAGAGAGAGAGAGAGAGAGAGAGAGGCAACTCCCCAACACCGTATTCAAGTGGCTTTTAATTCAACCCTACTATCTCCTCCATCTATACTCTCAATTCTCCATAACCATTCCAACCCTCACTGCCTCATCTCTTTCACTCAACGACAAAAGCCCTTTTGAGCATTATAAAACATAGTATAAATCCGAAATGCATATATACACATGAATGATCTGTTGATACTACACTGTTTGGACAAAATTAGTACTAGGTAAAGCATACAATGTGCTAACACATATATATATATATATATATATATATATATATATATATATATATATATATATATATATATATATATATATATATATATATATATATATATTATATATATATATATATATATATATATATATATATATATATATATATATGTATATATATATATATATATATATATATATATATATATATATATATATATATATATATATATATATATATATATATATATATATATATATATATATATATATGTATATATATATATATATATATATATATATATATATATATATATATATATATATATATATATATATATATAATTTTTTTTTTATGGCTGTGACATCGGGACAGGCAAAAACTGCCCTCATCAATAAAGGCCCGGGGACGAGAAGACACCAAGACGAAGGAAAGAAGAAGGTTAAGGACAAGGTAGGGATGAGGTAATGGTACACAAAGGAAAACGACAGACAGAAAAAATAGTGAAAGTACATATATCTAGGTCCCCAGTACCTCGACTTTTCTTTCAGCCTGTCCATTTCCTATGGTGTATCATTACCTCTTCTCTGCCTTGTCCTTAGCCTTTTGCTTTTCTTCGTCTTAATGTTTTCTTCGTGCTAGGGCCTTTATTGTTGAGGACATTCTTTCTTGCCTGTCCCGGTGTCACACTCATGAAGAAAATATATTCACAATGAAATAGTGTGTATATATATACACAATTTCATCATGTATATATATATATATATATATATATATATATATATATATATATATATATATATATATATATATATATATATATATATATATATATATATATATATATATATATATATATATATATCAAAGCCTAATCTATATAATATCTACATCATTTTCCTAAGAAAAAAGGAAAATGAATATACTTCTACAAAATGGAAAATTAAGTATACAAAATTATCTTTGTTTTATATCATAATAAAACTTTTATAAAATTCTCTTTTCATGTCATAACTTCTTAATTTTCATGACAAAAAAAAAATGGATATTTAGTAATGAGTGAGATATCAACTATGAATTACTGAAGCAAAATCCCCATAATATTCAGCTTACGTTAATCACCCCCTCTTAGCCAGGTAATCACACCCTAACAATCCATTCGTTGCACTTGACCACACTTCAAGTATGAGACACACACCTGGGTGCCACCAGTACCTACACACCTCATTATTGGTTTTGTGATGCTCTTTAAGTGCTTATGTAAATATCACTTCAGTCAAAATGCTCAGGGCGGTTTACACGGTCAAACGGTTCGTCGAAAGCGGTTCGACAGACAAATGTTTGAAGTGATGTTCGAACGTGTGAACGGGGTATTTAGTTGTCGAGCACGTTTGCCGAACGTGTTCGACAACCAAATACCCCGTTCACACGTTCGAACATCACTTCAAACACTTGTCTATAGAACCGCGTTCGACGAACCGTTTGTCCGTGTAAACCGCCCTTTACACACCTTGGGTACTTGACTCAATATATACCATTTCAAATTCTACGTTAAAGAGCGATTAATTACCAGAAAAAAATAAAATAAATCACATATTACTGTAAAGGGGGACCGCGGTAGCATATTGGTTAGAACACTAGATCTCTGGAAGTGACAATCAATATATACCATATCAAATTCTACGTTAAAGAGAGATTAATTACCTGAAAAAGTGAGAATAAATCACATATTACTGTAAAGGGGAACCGCGGTAGCATATTGGTTAGAACACTAGACTCGGGAAGTGACAAGCCCGTGTTCGAGTCAATTGAGAGATAAAAAGGAGGGGGTAATGGCTTCTGCTGTGGGGTAATAACCCTTATGACCTCATCAGGTAAATAAAGGCTGCCTGTTAGGAGTCTAATTAGAGTAAGCTGGCTACCACCAAGCTACCCCGGACCCCATAATGATATGACCATGATTAAACGCAGCTGATAAGGTGTTGCAAAGCTCATTTATAGTCATTTCTGGACTATGTTAGAATTCTTCTTCAGTGTTCCCCTGCGCGACGTATTTCCGCAATGAGTCAATGTATTTTGCTTTGACTCAGCCATCTTCCCGCCATAAGGGTAAATATGGTTGATTTATAAAGATAGATCTCAAATAGCCGCCTAAATACATTACGAACCCCTTCTACAATCCCATGTAAATCCGTCATTAAGAATAATTACCTAATCTAATCATTGTCCCTGACATGATTCTAACTCTAGGGCTCTGCGGTTCTCAACTTGTGGTCCATGATCCTCTGGTAGTTAGCAAAATATATATACCTTATTATAAACCAAAGCATTTGCTATCCTACTGTCTAATGCGATTTTTCACATTTATTTTTACAAAATATAAATTTCAAAGCACAATTTATTTTTTTGCTCGACTCCTATTATAATTCCTAAGATCCTCGTCTTGGGAAGCCCCAAATTACATCATCTTCGTTGATTATGAAGGAACCCAAAAGTATCGGAGATTGGATATTTCCCTCCTTGATAATTAATCCAAATGATTAAAGCCCCTTGGACAGCTGCCCCTTAGAACGACTGCCCCTTAGGACAACTGCCCTCTATGACAATTAACTTGAAATAACCTAAGCTAAGCTAAGCTAATCTAACCACGCATGAAATCATAAACTGGTCACATTGAACTTTTCATTCATTAATTCTTAATCATGAATACATTTCATTTTAATATAATATATTATTAATAATAATATTTAATTCATGGCTGACAGCTGCGTCTAGGCCACAAGAAAATAAATGGAGTGTCATTCGCAAGAAAATAGTAGTCTCCGTGGCAAAATGGTAGCGTCTGCGACTCTGAGGCGTCAGGTCGAGGGTTCGCGCCCCGTCACGGTCTGAGGTTAGCAAGGGCATGCACTCAGGGTAAGGATTACATCAGCCAAATCAAGTCCTTCGCAAGAAGGCAACCGTCCGAGACCTTAGTAGAAAAGGGAGTCCGTGATGTAAAACTTGAACAACAACAACAACACTCCTGAGGAATATATCAGACTTGTTGCAACCTCAAATGAGCAGTCTCCTGTAGCCAGCATCCTCACTGTTAATGGAGGCTTCAAGAATTACCACTCCAAAGAGGGAGGCATAATCCCTCTTACTGACAAAGCTGTTAGAGCCAATTGCAGCCTTTCAGTGTCCACAGAAACTGCGTCTGCATTGGCTACCTTTCAAGTCCAGTGTCAATGCAGGTCTTTAATACATATTCCGATAGGAATGAATCTGTAAAAGATTCAATGCATACATATTTCCTTGGGTATTTTGGCCCAATTTGAACATATTTTTTTCTATTTATTACACAATGAACTGGTATATCAACTTTAAGTCAGCTCAAAATCCAAAAATGTATTAAAAAATATGTATGATATAGAGATATCTAAAGATTAGCAGAACAGAATACAAAGCAACAAAATTCACAAATTGCTTCGTTCCGGTTTTACGTCACGGACTCCCTTTTCTACCAAGGGCTAGGACGATTACCTTCTTGCGAAGGACTTGTTTTGGCAGATGTAATCCTTACCCTGAGTGCATGCCCTTGCTACCCTCAGACCGTGACGGGGCGCGAACCCTCGACCTGACTCCTCAAAGTCGCGGACGCTATCGCTTGAGCCACGGTCAAAATTGGAAATATAACTAAGGCACATTTAGAGCAGCTCAAAATAAATATATAAATAAAAACATATTTTTATATCTGATCAAAATAAGATATGTAAGTAACGAAGAAATCTTTATATTTTTTCATAATAAAAAAAAATATAGATAAATAACCAAGAAACCTCTAAATGTGTTAAAAACAGAAAATAAAAATAACAAAAAAATCCCTAAATCTTTTCAATAAAGCAAAAAAAAGAATAAAAAAAACAAATAAATCTCCAAATCATAAACGACAGGTAAATGGTAAGGCAGTATCTTTAAAGCATAATACTTTGAGTTACACAAACGGATATTCTATGGTTTATGAACGAGAAAAGGACAATTTCTAAATTATTTGCTTGACGATTTATCAAAATTTTACGTTAAGTTATCTGTGCTGATTTGGAATACTGTGTGGAGATATGTAGCTCGCGGATTGGTCGGTGCAGCGACTGCTTCTACCCATCTACAGCCTGACTCTGGAACTCTCTTATCCTTCTGTCTTTCCTAATTTTTATAACCCATCATCCTTTAAAAAGCAGATCTATCGTCATCCCAGGGCCTGGTACTTTGACTGTTTTTTTCTGTCTGTCGTTTTCCGTTGTGTGACATTACCTCATCTCTGCCTTGTCCTTAACCTTTTTCTTTTAATTTGTCTTGGTGTTTTCTCGTGTCGGGGCCTCGATTGATTAGGGAAGTTTTTGTCTGACCCGGTGTCACACTCATAAAAAATTTTGTCACTCACACACACAAACATACATCTAAACATACATATATGCATTCAAACATACATACCTATATACATAAATGCACACATACTTACATGCATACATGGTTCCAGTCCCCCTTGTAAGGGGGTGGCCGAGCCAAGAAACACACATTCACCACGATCCACACATACCTCAACTACCCCTCTTAGCTCCTTAGGGATAAAGGATTGCCACATTCTCACTCTTCCACCTTGCTTGGATCACCCACAAGGTAGGCGGTCAGGGATATTCTTCAGTGAGTCCCGACAGCCGCAGCTGGTTTACCCCCACCGCTTCATCATATGGTAACTCCCATCACACCTGTTAATCAAAGTTCACTGAGCTAGCAGGTGCGAGAATTTCCTTTGGTCCGTGTCTTCGATATACAATCTTCCTTTCACTCATTCCTATTTTTTGCACGCTCTTTTCCCTGCTCCACTGACATTCCATGTGCTTTCAATGTCCTTTTCACGCTATCCATCCATCTTATTCTATATCTTCTTCTTGGCCTACCTACAACCACTTCTGCACGCCACACTCTCTTCGCTATTCGTTTGCCATTCATCCTTTCCATTTGTTCAAACCAACTCCATATTCTCTGATCTAACCTATCCGACAGATTTCTTTTAAGACTCTTCCTTTGCCTGATCTCCTCATTTCTTACTCTATCTATTCTAGATACACCAATCATACTTCTCAAACACCTTCTCTCCATTACATTCAACTTGTTCTTTTTATCCTTTCTTGCATTCCAAGTCTACTCTATACAATGCTGTCGGCACAATCACTCCTTCATATATCTTTCTCTTTGCAATATTCCTAAATAGCTATTTCTCTTCACACTTTTCAACCCACCTCTACATTTACTCAATTCCCTCACTCTGTGACTTACTCCTGCATCCACCTGTCCATTCCTTGATACATGCAACCCCAGATACTTAAAACCCTCAACTCCTTCAAGCAACGCCCCATTCACTCCTCTATTCAATCTGCCAAATTTAACACTCCTCGTGCATCTCATGACTTTACTTTTACCAATATTCACCAGCAATTTATTCCTCTCACACACCCTAACAAACTCAGTCACCATATGATTCAGTTCATGCTTAGTAATGCTGTGTCATTCGTGAAAAGCAATTGATTCAGTTTCCCTACTCACACACTAATTCCAAGAATCTGTCTACTACTCTTTCATTTACTTCCCCTACCAATTCATCCATATACATATTAAACAATCATGATGACATTACACAACCTTGACGTAACCCTATATTCACGTCAAACCAATCACTCATACCATTGCCGCCTCTCACTCACTACTACTCATGTAAAAGCTCTTGACCACATTCATCAAACTTCCACTCATTCCATACAGTCGCAACACATTCCACAATGCCTCTCCATCAACCTTGTCATATGCTATCTCTAAGTCCATAAAAGCCCAACCATGTGTCCCTACCTTTCTCCAAATACTTCTCACTCCTGTCTTACCACAAACACTTGATCTACACATTCTCTTCCTCTCCTGAACCAACAATCTTCTTCCCCAATCAAATCTCTCAGTACCTTTCCTGACTCTCTCAATTAATACTCTTCCATATACTTTACCAACTACATTCAACACACCAGTTCTCCTAAAACTACTACACTCATACTTATCTCCTTTTACTTTATAAAGTGGAGATATGCAGGAACTCCTCCAATCGACTTGGACCCTCTCTTTCCTGAAGCATACATTCAACTACCTAACCATCCATTCTACTCATGCCTCCCCACCTGTTGACAAGCATTCAACATGACACCCATCTACCTCTGGTGCTTCACCTACTTTCAATACTCTCAATGCCAATGCACCTCCTCTTTTGTTATTTCTCTATCAGTCTCATCACCTAACATTGGCATCCTCCATTCATTTCTCACAATTTCAATCTCTGTCTCGCTATCATCTTCCTCATTTAGTAATTCCTTGAAATACTCGGCCTATCTCCCTCTCACCTATATTTCGTCTACTACCAATAGACCATCTGCTCCTCTCACCCTCTCCTCCATACCAGACCCACCTTTTCTCACTCTTTTCACTTCCTTCTAAAACATCTTGTTATTCCTTTCAAAATTCTCAGACAAGCATCTGACCCATCTTACATCTGCTTCTCTCTTTGCCTCTCTCACCATATGTTTTTCTAGCCTCCTCTTTACACTACACCTTTCATATGTTTCTGTAGTACCTATCTGCAATTACTCAAATGCCTGCTGATTTTCAGCCACTACTGCACTCATCTCCTCATTCCATCATTCACTACCTTTCCTTTTAATTCTACTTCTTAGTCTTCCTCTGCACACTTCCTAACATCTTCCTTGAAACAACTCCATTCTTCTTCCACTTCCTCTTCAAATATCTCTTTCACTACATTCCCCACATTCCGCAGACTAGGCTTATGCTTATAGCCTTTCTCTTTCTTATTCAATTTACTCACTTTTAGCACCTCTCTTCCTTTCTCACTTCTCCTCTTTCTCCACTTATCTGCCACTCTCACTCTACTCTCCACTAAATAATGATCTGAAATTCCACCACCAGCACCTCTCAGTACATTCATATCCAATACTCTTCCAAACACCCTCTCATCCATCACAACATAATCCTCTAATCCTCTGCCAACTACTTTACCATTATCTACTCTAATCCATGCATATTTGCACACATTCTTCTTTCTACATACAGTATTGACAATCAACATCTCTCTCTCTCTCTCTCTCTCTCTCTCTCTCTCTCTCTCTCTCTCTCTCTCTCTCTCTCTCTCTCTCTCTCTCTCTCTCTCTCTCTCTCTCTCTCTCTCTCTCTCTCTCTCTCTCTCTCTCTCTCAAATCACATTCTATCATTTTCTCTCCACTCTCATTCTTACCAGGTACTCCATACTTCCCAGTCACAGTATCCACTGGCTAAGTCCCTACTCTAGCATTCATATTTCCCATCAACACCATATTCACAGTCAATTCCAAGTCTTCCACACACTCGTTGAATTTCATCCAAAATTCTTCTCGCTTTTCCTCACTCCTTTAGCTGCCAGGGCCAAATGCACCCTAACTTTGTATCCCAGTCTCATTTTAGCCACTATTATTCGAGATGATACTTCATTTCATTCCACGACGCACTTACTTATCTTGTCCCTTACCAACAGAACTCCCTCTCTTCCT
>JAXCGZ010010689.1:0-2500 GCA_037179515.1 Halocaridina rubra | reverse complement strand
ACTCGAAGCTAAAAGAATGAGGGGGATATGGTTATGACAGAGTTGATAGGGATCGATATTTTGATATGACTGGTACTAGAACTAGAGACTGAAGCTTTGTAAGAAAACTGCTTTGCAAGATGTAAGGAAGTATCTTTTTATTGTAAGAGTAGTTGATGACTGGAATTCGCTAAGCAAGGAGGTAGTAAATGCCAACTCAATCCATAGTTTTAAGGACAAGTATGATAAGTATCACTAAGTACAAAAATGGAACCGACCAGGAGACGGGGAGTTACGAGCATGAGGCTCTTTTCCGTAAACACAATGAGGTAATTACATACATACATACATACATACATACATACATACATACATACATTCATACATACATACATACATACTTACATACATACAGACATACATACATACATACATACATACATACATACATACATACATACATACATACATCTACTATGCTTAAGTATGCGAGATAGCTAGCTAGCTAGCTAAATAGATAGATAGTTAGATAGATAGACAGATAGATTGATTGATTAAGAGAGAGAGAGAGAGAGAGAGAGAGAGAGAGAGAGAGAGAGAGAGAGAGAGAGAGAGAGAGAGAGAGAGAGAGAGAGAGAGAGAGAGAGAGAGTACTGCAGAAAATAATAACACAATCTAATGTAAGGAAAAAAAATTGCCATTGTAAAAGAACGAATTATGTTAATTATTTGTGAAAATTAATGACCATAAAAGACGTGTAATCTTAATTAATGAGAAGAAGAAAGTAATATCAGCTAATTGCTAATTGAGGTAAAAATAAGGGTAAGAAAAAGCCTATCGTAATAAGCAAATAAGATTGTCGAATGATATCCAATTAGTGGTTTCTTAATTACCTCGAAAAGAGGAAGTAATGGAATTATAGTAAAAAAAAAATTAAATGAAGAAAGTAGAGGGCAAAGGGGGATAATTTAGGGAAATATATGCATAGAAGAGAAAAAACTGAAATAAATGAAAAAATATATATCAATAGAAAGCCATTATAACAAACAGTTATACTACTACTACTACTACTACTACTACTACTACTACTACTACTACTACTACTACTACTACTACTACTACTACTACTACTACTACTATTATTAATAATAATAATAATAATAATAATAATAATAATAATAATAATAATAATAATAATAATAATAATAATAATAATATGTCACCGTTGGCTAAAGCGGTAGCGTCCGTGACTTTGAGGCGTCGGGTCGAGGGTTAGCGCCCCGTCACGGTCTGAGGATTGCAAGGGTATGCACTCAGGGTAACGATTACATCTGCCAAAACAAGTCCTTCGCAAGAAGGCAACCGTCCTAGCCCTTTGTAGAAAATGGAGTCCGTGAGTAAAACCGGAACAAATAATAATAATAATAATAATAATAATAATAATAATAATAATAATAATAATAATAATAATAATAATAATAATAATAATAATAATAATAATAATAATGATAATAATAATAATAATAATAATAATGAAATAGGTTATATTTCTCCTGTCACCTACATTCCCATGTATCATTTATTATAATTGGTGAACAATTTGCCAACTTGCGTATTCTGTTACTATACCTTACACATTTTGGATAGACAGTTATATTATAATTAATTGGCTAAAAGTATTTTTTTTATGAGTGTGACACCGCGACAGGCAGAAACTGCCCTCATCAATAAAGGCCCGGGCACGAGAAAATACCAAGACGAAGGAAAGGAAAAAGGTTAAGGACAAGGCAGAGATGAGGTAATGTCACACAAAGGAAAACGACAGACAGAAAACACAGTCAAAGTACAGAAGATCCAGATATGTTTTTTCCTAATGAATGATAAATCTGGAGGCTAAACATGTTTAAAAAAAAAAACTTTGATATTTCAGCGCCAAACAGAGTACTACCCAACAGGACATTATAAATTCCTAAGATATTTAATAGATTTACCCCATTGTATGCTTTTCTCTATTGGAATACTATTGAAATAATTGAATTATTTAATTAATTAATGAATTAATCCACTGATTAATAAAGAAATAAATGAAAAAGAACAAAATGGACTAAAATTTCATATGTAACGTAAAGATCAAATAACAATAACATTCAGAGTAGGCATAAAAGTAATGAAATTAAAAATTAAACGACAGTTTGTAGCTTACTCTCTCCCTTATGTCAAAAAGTTAGTGTGTCAAACCACCTACACGTACACACGACAACCTTTTCTTTAAGCCGTCAGTTTCTTTGTGAATTTGGTATGATTGAGATTAAAAGAGAATATTTAATGCCATCATCAGGCATGCATCGAAAAAAAAAATCATATCCACACATATAAACGCTTAGTTGGTGTTTGTTTTTGCTGACGCTGATGCTGTTTGACGTTTTCAATTAATATTGACTCCCATTCAAATGGAGGTGGTCACGGACAGGTTGGAGCTGGAGAACTAAGGCTGGCTGCTCTTCTTAACGTTTTAAATATG
>JAXCGZ010010688.1:0-22084 GCA_037179515.1 Halocaridina rubra | reverse complement strand
ATTCGTATTAAATGGGGTGTTTACGCTATCTTCCTCTTCTAAGTTTGAAAGAAGGCTTTTTCTCTAGCGTATGTGATTGATGGTCAGAGCATTAAGTTGCTCTATTCATGACTTAAACATTGCTATTCATCCTTACTCACAGCATCCATCATCAAATAAAATATACTTCTTTATCATTATGGCCACTCTTAACAGCATCACTCATCTCTCTCTCTCTCTCTCTCTCTCTCTCTCTCTCTCTCTCTCTCTCTCTCTCTCTCTCTCTCTCTCTCTCTCTCTCTCTCTCTCTCTCTCTATATATATATATATACATAAACATTTAGCATCTCATTCACAGCTTCCCCATCACTTCATCATTCACGCCCTAAACCATCATAGTATTGATGTAGGGATTATGTAAATGTTTATAGCTTTGTTTACTCGAATATTTCCTGACTCATTCTCCCAGAATATTGGCTGGTATCTGGGAGGGCTTATTAATCACAGAATATACTGTATTAAGTATGGTAATTATTTCATTCTAAACTCTTTCTCAAACTACTTCACTGTCTTTCTAAAGGTCCTTTCAGTATCTCGTTTCCAAAAAAAGGCTTGACACAAGGATTCCTTTCGTATGCTAATATACCATGTGACAGAAGCAGACGCAGAAGAATGACATTCTCTCCTCTTTTCTTTTTCTTTTTGTCCTCAGAGTTTAACAGTTTCAGTAAATTGATTTCTGGTTCTAAAGGAATCATTCGCCCTTGGGTGAGGTGAGGATTCAAGTTATTTTTATTCATATTTTAGTTATTGTTGAAAAATCTGAAGGATGCGCACATGCTCTACCTCATAAAGCTACTCGTTTACTATAGACCCCCCCCCCCACACACACACATCTCATGGGATACTCAATGTTTGCTGAGGGACAATGCCTTCAATTCCCCAAATGGTTCTGGCATAGAAAAAACTCAGCGAGATACTGGGTAAAAAAACCTGCATGTTAGTAAATGTAGTCTAAAGCTGTAATTGGTTTAAATGATTATATCCAAAAGTGAAATATTTTGCCTATTATTTTTGCTCTTACGTTTCTTCGGAAGTTATTAAGAATCTCCTAAATTATTAGGAATTCGTTCTACAGGAGAGAGAGAGAGAGAGTGAGAGAGAGAGAGAGAGTGAGAGAGAGAGGAGAGAGAGAGAGAGAGGAGAGAGAGAGAGAGAGAGAGAGAGAGAGAGGAGAGAGAGAGAGAGAGGAAGGAGAGAGAGGAGAGAGAGAGAGAGAGAGAGAGACATGTTGGTATATGTAGAAAAGTATATAAACAAAAAAAATTTGCATTATTTACTGAATGCGTAGTTTATTTTGCCGTTTTATTTCGACAGCTGTTCGTGACCATAATGCCACTTCGAAGTTGCATAACAGTGTTTGTTGCATATGGGCCCATTGATACACCTTTCATTTTCTTCACGTTGCCGTATCTCCTCGATATTTCAATTCCGAGAGGATTATTCTTATTTATTTATTTATTTATTTATTTATTATTTCTATTAATCTACAGATAGATATATCATCAACTAACGTTAGATTAGATTCCGTTAGCTTAGGTCACATTAGGACACTGAGAGCGGGAGGATACTGACAGCCTATCCAAAGCCTGAGAGCGGGAGGATACTGACAGCCTATCCAAAGTCTATCGGGCATCAAGCGGTGATTTTGATACACAAAGCATTTCTGTTTTCTTGTACATGTGTTTCCTTTTTTTTACATTTTCTGTCGTTCTTTGTAAGACGAATGTCAACAACCACTTAAGTCTCCTTGACAAGTTCCTTTTTTTTACGGTTTTATGACAATCTTGATCAGGGGAACAAGGGCCATAAGTGAAATGAATATTAAAAAAATATATATTAACAAGATAACACCATTATAAAACCAAGGCACAACGGTGAGTAAGTAGTGAAGCCATTCCCTTGCCAAATAAGGAAATTCGGTTTTTTTTTTTATGCTTAGACTGCGTCGGTTGTCTGCACCTCTTAGGCCGCTTTCACATCAAAGTGACACGTCGCAAGTGGCATACCACGTGGCACGTCAGTTGAAAACGAACATCCGGATATATATGAAACCTTGCACACAGAAGTGGCGTGACATGTCCCATGTGTCACGTGCGACTTGCGTCGCAAGTCGCACGTGGCACATGGGACGTGTCACGCCACTTCTGTGCGCAAGGCTTCATATATATCCGGATGTTCGTTTTCAACTGGTGTGCCACGTGGTATGCCACTTGCGACGTGTCACTTTGATGTGAAAGCGGCCTAAGAGTTGCAGACAATCGATGCCTTCTAAGCATAAAAAAACTAAGAGTTTCCTTATTTGCCAAGGAATGGCTCGCGACGCAAGTCGCACGTGGCACATGGGACGTGTCACGCCACTTCTGTGTGAAAGGTTTCATATATTTCCAGATGTTCGTTTTCAACTGGCGTGCCACCTTGCATGCCATGTGTGACGTGCCACTTTGGTGTGAAAGCGGCCTTATGGCGATTTACTGTTGCTCTAGGGTTAAATTTCAGATTAGAGTTCAACATAGTAACCATTCTTGACTAATGATAGACATGTGTTAACCAACCTTAAACAGCAGCTTTTTTCCATTGATAATGGGGAATATTCTTCGTCAGTTTACCTTGAACGGGGTATATACAGAGTTGCTAAAATAACATCCATAAAAAGGCATTGCTCAAACACGATAGGCTTTTTGTATACCTACAAGTCAAACTTGTACATCAACACCATTGTACTTATAAGGCCTACACTTAGTTACAGAGAAAACTCCCTAAGCTTTAAATCCTGCAGTTTATTGCCTATTATTTATACCTTTTAAAGGGTTTTATCCCTACAAAGCGTTGTAAGGGTGTCATCACCACCAAGTATAATATTGCATGTTGAAGACAAAAAAGAAGCTATTAAAAGCTGCTACAAGTTTATTTATTAATTTTCTTTTTTTTTATTAATTTGCTTCTTTTATTCTTTCGTCAATTCAGTAGCAAATGGTGTGTTTTCCCCTGCCCGTTCCTTAACTCCCACCAACATTTTTCATTCCAAGATTTTTTCTTTTGATGGCTAATCTTTGCTAATTTCTTCTATCTCTTGTACCCATATACCTTTGAGCCCTCTCTTTGATAACACTATATTTACCCGCTAAGTAATTACCATTATTTAGTGAGGTTAAAAGTATTTACCATTGAAAAAAGGAAGTCAGATGAGAAACGGCATATCATTTTGGACGTTAAATGTCTAAATTTCATTAGCAGTTTCTCTTAAGAAGTTACGAGTGATTTCTTCCGCTGATGACATGACTACCGCTTCCGGCGGGATGTTTACAAAACGGTGTTATGACGCAAAAACCGAACTGAAAAAACAAGAAACAGGAAAACTTTCACCGAGGAGAGTTCAGTGACTTAATAATTGAAGAATTATATAACAACAAAAAACTGTGTCATAAATATTAACCACGATAATATATAAACTTAGTTAAATTACAAGGAAATAAGACCATTTTTTAACAGATAAATAGAGACGCAATTTAAGCAACATTTAAGTATTAAGATATTAAAAAAAAAAATCATTGTACACAGCAGGAGCAGGTTGCATAAAAGTCATTCTTGCGACAATCTTCTACATGGTTAAGTTTTCACACACCACGCATATGCTAAAAAGGTCCAAGTACAAAAAAAGTACGTGCACTGCAACTTTTATTGCCCATTAAATGGTTATATGGTGGTGTAGGAGGGAGAGAGAGAGAATAGGAATACTGAAGGTCTAAAAAGAAAGATTAGATAGCATGCATTGTGTGCAAAAACGAGTATCCCAAAGGCAAGCGAAATCTTCCTTTTCATTATATTATCACTAATCTTTTCATTTGAATATCTAAGCGACGGAGACATCACAACTATGTCAGAATTGTTATTTATAACTTTTCACTAATATTAGGTAAATTATTGCTAAATACTTCGATTATATAATATTAAGTATAAAAAAAAACAAATTTCTTTACGACAATTCACACATACATATCTTTGTAATATATATATATATATATATATATATATATATATATATATATATATATATATATATATATATATATATATATATATATATATATTATTATCATTATTATTATCATTACTATTACTATTATTATTATTATTATTATTATTATTATTATTATTATTATTATTATTTTTATTATTATTATTATTATTATCATTATTATTATTATTTTTATTATTATTACATAGGAAGCCCACAACTACATTTAACTCTGTGGGAGACCTCTATCACTAAGCATCAAGGTTCATAACTTACAGCTTCTCTCTCTCTCTCTCTCTCTCTCTCTCTCTCTCTCTCTCTCTCTCTCTCTCTCTCTCTCCTCTCTCTCTCTCTCTCTCTCTCTCTCTCTCTCTCTCTCTCTCTCTCTCTCTCTCTCTCTCTCTAAGTAAATAGACTCTTTTGAGGACGCCATCTCATGAGAAATACCTACCCTAGCAACTATCCCTAACCCGACTATATCAAAAGCGTTCCTGCAAAGTGCTATTTTTCACTTTATTGGTAGCGTCATGTATCGAATTTTAAATATCTCTAAAATTCTTTTGTACTGAGAACTCCAATAATCCTCGTTTTACAGGAAAATGAGAATCTATAATTTTAAATGTTGCACTTCAGTATTATATAATCTAAGGAGACTAAGAAGCTCTTTTCAAGGTGTCTGCAGTCTGTAATTGAAAGCACAGTCACGTATACTCTATTGCCTATTTACGAATAATTCAAGTTCCGTAAAACTACAAATCACACGTAAGCCTTAAGAACACTGATACTGTTCGTAATAAAGTTGACTAAGCCTATAATACACGAAATATGAGATAGTTTTGCATAACGAGTATGGGTACTTGCAAAATATGGCTAGTTGAATCGCAACAATGTGCTTAGAAAAACTGTGGAAAAATAAGTCTAAAACAGTATCTTTTATTGACGTCCAACAGTAAGGTTATAAAAAATTTCAGGTAAAAGATTTTAAATATTCAGCAAATATCAATAAAGAGTAGCCAGAACCAGAAAATACTTCTGCTGTGGGTGGGGTTATCTTAATGTTAATGTGGTAACAAAATGTATTTTTAGAACACAGTGGATGAGCCACTTGGGACAAAATCCAGGTAAGCTAGAGGGAAAACGCAAGACTGGAAAGAGATGGTGCTATAGGGGGGGGGGGCAACAGACGGCTGTTAAATATATAGTCAAACTCAAACAATAGTTTCTAAGAGAATAGTGAAAAAAACTGATTTCTACATACTCGTAAAAGAAGAAGAAGAAGAAGAAGAAGAAGAAGAAGAAGAAGAAGAAGAAGAAGAAGAAGAAGAAGAAGAAGAAAGGAATAATAATAATAATAATAATAATAATAATAATAATAATAATAATAATAATTATAATAACAATCATAACATTAATAATAATAATAATAATAATAATAATAATAATAATAATAATAATAATAATAATAATAATAATAATAATAATAATAATCATAAGAAGAAGAAGCAGAAGAAGAAGAAGAAGGATATATGGTAATCAACTAGAGATATGTACAGTATATGCTTGAGCATTCTATCGAAGTGAGTGGCTGTGCATCCTCCGACTCCCAAAATTCATTTTCTTTGCGTGTATATTGGCCTGCTCATTCTCCTGGTAATACCACCTCTGTAATCTAATGTGTCTTAAAGTCAGCTAAATGAGGTGGAGTGGTGGGACAGAAAATCTCCAGCTCGTACTTTCCTCTTGCGTAAAGTCAAGGTAAACGAGGTGATTCCGACAGACTCCAGCCATATATCGCTATTAAATGAGAATTCTTCCGGTTTTACGTCACGGACTCCCTTTTCTACCAAGGGCTAGGACGGTTGCCTTTTTGCGAAGGACTTGTTTTGGAAGATGTAATCCTTACCCTGAGTGCATGCCCTTGCTAACCTCATACCCAATCAGACCCACGGTCTGAGGTTAGCAAAGGCATGCACTCAGGGTAAGGATTACATCTGCCAAAACAAGTCTTTTGCAAGAAGGCAACCGTCTTAGCCCTTGGTAGAAAAGGGAGTCCGTGACGTACAACCGGAAGAATTCTCATTTAATAGATATATGGCTGGAGTCTGTCGACAGACTCCAGCCTTATATCTCTATTATATGAGAATAATAAGGGGAAAACGGGTAACATATTTGCGAGAAAAAAGATAATTTCTTTAGTATTATAATAGAAACAAAATTAAAAGAGCAATATGAGTATTTCTTCTGGAGAATGAGTATGTGCTTTGACTCGACAATCTTCCTTTTATAAAGGAAAATGCGGCCTTTGTATATAGATAGACAGAATTTCCAAATATATCTCAGCATGAACTCAGCAATATCTAAGCAATGCCAAACTGTCGCACATTATATTAACGTCATGGCAAATCTGCAATGTGAGATCATAGAGAACTTAATATATAGCAATATAGCCCATATTAGCCTAAGCCCTGTGACTTCATGTGGGGAGGTGCTATAAGGGACCTTGGGCTGGGCTGCAAGAGCATTATGTATGCTCGCATGCCATTTAGGGATAAGTTTATTGGGACACGTTTCTTGATACACACAGTTACACGTACCCAAGGAGTGGTCTTAGATCTCTTTCTTTCACTGTATTTAAAACCCTTACAATAAAAACTCTAACTCAAATGTATTAGTGAGACTTAAACGAGACGCCGCATCCCGTTGAAGCCAGCAGGGTGGCTAAGAATTTCAGAATATATTTGATGCAAGAAGGCTTCATTCAATAGGCCACGCCCATGAACGCCTCTTCTGTTAGTTGTTTTCAGGAGAACAAAAATAAAACAAAGAAAGATTAAAAATATGCAAGCACCCACTCCGATATCCCCTTTAGCCTCTTCCTGTGACACGCAGACACACAAAGGTCATTCTTTAATATCATCATCGTTATTATCATTTATAATCTCTGAAGTCCTTTTTTTTACATTTCTAGACACATTGGTGGTTTTAGGAATGTATATGACTTTATCTTTGGAGGACAGTTATTATTATTATTATTATTATTATTATTATTATTATTATTATTATTATTATTATTATTATTATTATTATTATTATTATTATTATTATTATTTTTATTATTATTGTTGTTGTTGTTGTTGTTGCTATACAAGATACTAGCACCAAGATTCGAAAAGAAGAAAATCAAACAATCTGAGAGGAGTAGAGAAGAAAAAATTACATGCAAATGAGAAGGATCAATCTACAATTCTCAAGTTTGAATCACCAAAGGTATCTATCATGCATGACTCAGATACATCTTTAACAGTACATTCCTTAAACCTTATAAGAGAGAGAGAGAGAGAGAGAGAGAGAGAGAGAGAGAGAGAGAGAGAGAGAGAGAGAGAGAGAGAGAGAGAGGAGAGAGAGAGAGAGAGAGAGAGAGAGAGAGAGAGAGAGAGAGAGAGAGAGAGAGCTAATACTTGGTAAACTGGTCATGATAGCTGTCTCTTCCATATCATTTCACCCTTCCTCCTTTTCGTTCATTTTTATTTTCTTATCGATTTCCATCATCTAATGCAACACACTATATACCTAATGTATCTTGACCTGAGCCCCCTCCCCTTCATCATGCACCCAAAAGAGAGATGTGAAAGCTAAAACGGCCATATTTGAATGGGTGCCTGTCTGAGCATCTCATTGAAATATGTGACGCTAAAACATAAACTTTATTCAAGTTCATACCTACACGGCTTCAAACTATCATGTATATGAGCACATCAAGGAAAACTGATTCCAGAAATGGAGAAGTTGAATAAAAAGAGACTATTTCTCATACCTAATCTCACTTGGTACCTGTAGAATGCAATACACATTTCCTGTAATTTGTAAAAGACCTATAGAGGACCAGCGACATTTCGCAGGAAGGATCTTCTCCATTCATGGAGTAGTGTTATCTGGGATAATTTAGCTTTTATGTTTACAGTCTGGCTTAAGAATTTAGACTATAGCATATTACCGAATACCTGAATATGTTTAAAACGAGTAATGGTCACGCGAATCAAATTTGAGAACAAAATATATATAAGAGTTTCCGTGGCTTGAAGGAAAACTGGTTAACCATATCAAATGTGATAGAAGTCTCCTTGTTTCTTGGAGATCTCTTCCACATTCTCAACTTGAAATCAGGAAGGTCTAAGACCAAAACCTTCCCCATTCGGCATGTATAATATAAATGGTCATTGGTAGAATCTACCGAACCTTTAATTCACGCATGAGAATAGACAAGTACATGTCGATTCTAAAATTATGCCCAAATTAAAAAATAAAGGATAATTATGCTAATTCGATTTTTCATTTATATGTGGGAGAGATGCTCTAGGTGAGGCTCTCCCTAGTGAAGTTATTATCTGTACTTGTCTAGCTAATTACGACATATTTATGCTGTTGTCGCATAACGGTATTAGACGGTCTTGGCTGTAAATTTCACATTATACACTCATACACACTAAAAGCAAAAGTAAGACTACAGATGTACTTACAATATTGAAGAGTGTGAAGACGTACTTCTCAACTTCGTCATCCCCATGAAAGTCGATGACAGTGTTATCAACAGCTACCACCAGTTCAAGCCACTTAGGAGGATCCGTGACATTTAGAGAAGGGCCAAAGGATACTTCTGTCAACCCTGAAGATCCTGTAGAAGACGAAATAGAGTAAATGAGAGTTTTGAGTTCTTCTGGCTTGAACTCTTTGTGCATTTTTGAATGTACCTCTCAGAACGCTGTCTTTTAATTTAAGAGGAGTGAATAGAAGCGAACGTTGCAAGAAAAAAGACAGTTTATTAGAGAAAAAGAAATGACATAAAACTCATAAACAGGAACGAAAATATATATGTAATTACAGATTTCTAAGAGGTTTGATTGAGCCATAATGACTGTTCGTGAGAGATTTTTAGTGATACATATTTATAAATTCATGTGAAAGTTTCGTGCATTTTAAGTACAGAAAATAAATCAATTTAGAACTTTTTAAGACTTGACGGAGAGCCTTTAGATTTGGCAAAAATAAATGATACTTTAATGAAAATTACATTTTGCTTTTCGTAGTTTTATAATATTTAATTAAAAGGGAATATAAAACAAAAATATGTATTCAAATATAAAATGAGGGAGCGAAGGTATTCGAAATCTGTATGAGCTATAAGAAATCCACTACAACTGCACCATATATGGTAAATCACGCTGAAACGTATATATATAATTTAATGACTACTTATGAGATTTACTAATTACAGAACACATTTTAATGTAGGGTACCTGCAGCAATATCTGTCTCCCAGAACATATCTGGAGAGTAACCATCCCAGTCTTCGCCTTCGAAAGGATCGGGAAGTCTTTTTGTCTCTGAAATAAAAATAAAAAAAATGCTTAGCATTCTGATGTGATATACAAAAAAATCCCACTAAACAATACGGGAGAGAGCAGTATCAGTGGGAAGATTAAGGTTATCAGGTAAAGTTTCAAAGGTTTTCACGTTTAGAATGTTAAGCTAATTTTCCTACTAAGGAATAACAAGGAGAGAGCAGTATGAGCGAGAAAGTTTGCGGTTTTCATATAAATGTCAACATTTGCCCTAGTGTCCAGGACCAAAACAAAATTTACAAAATAAAAAGTACGCGTCTCATTCATACTTCCGTACAGGTTTAACTGTAAACACCAATTTTTATGAACTCTTGTCATCTATTTTTATGAAATGTGTATTTTTTTATGTAAGATAGTTTTGGAGGAGGAAGGCGAAGCTTGAAGAGAATATTTCGGAGTAAGCTAAATACTATTTTTGAGGTGTGGGAAGAAAAAGGAAATAAATATTCATGAAATAAGGTGAGAGAAAAACTACAGACCAACACTTGAGAGGGTATGAAAACTACATTCAGATGGAAAGAGGGTTACACCCAGGTCATAGAATGTGGGGGGGGGGAGGTGAAGCCACACTTGTAGTAAAAAAAAAAAAAAAAAGCTTTGCCGAGTTTTAATAATGAAAATACAGCTGTACACAGACTGAAGGGAAAGTAATTAAACGCACACTTAGTAGGAAAGAAACTAAGTTTACGTCTATTTCTTGTCAACTTACCCGACTCCCATGTGCGTCATTATAAATACTTACTTTTTAGTCTTATAATCACTTAATTAGAATATCACTTCACTTAAAAATAAAGTTCTTTCATTCAAATAAAAAAAAGAAAAAAATGGCGTCATGTTTCAAGAGTTACTCCAGGCATATGTATTTTTAGAGTAAAATGTCCCTATACTGATATGGGCGTGCTTATGTATATACATGCATGGAATGCAAGTGGTTTATGTGGGTTTTGTATACCTTATTACTTAAAAAAATTCTAAATCAAATAATCACATATGTTCGAAAATGGATGTGTATCTTCAAAGTGAGAATAGATTCTTCGCGTACTGGGGTGACTGCGGCACGGTCTCATGCGAAATAGATAACAATAAATTATTATTATTATTATTTTATTTATTTATTTCTTTTTTTTTTTTACTGACAGAACACCTAATATGGATTACATCTGAGGAGCATAAAGATTAGCTACTAACTGGCGCTATTCCATATCTGAAGAGAGGCTGCCAATTTGTGTATTTCAAAAAACTTCATCTGAATTATTATTATTATTATTATTATTATTATTATTATTATTATTATTATTATTATTATTATTATTATTATTATTATTATTATTAAGCGGTATTTGTAAAAAAAAAAAATATCGGTACAAATAGTTGCAGGACATAATAATAATAATAATAATAATAATAATAATAATAATAATAATAATAATAATAATAATAAAGGTAATGATAAAGTTATAAAAGAGTGAGTAATATAACAGAGTGACAATGGGTACCATATGAAAACTGCAAGCAACGAAAACGGTTTAATTTTTCTTTACCTGTGCTATTATTAGTGGCAATATCATCATCTTGAGGCTGGACATCGTTTATACTTCTCTCTTCTGCTTCAATTGTCTTCCCTCTCCTCTTTCTTCTCTCCTGTCTCTTCTTTTCTCTTTGCAGTTTCTTTCTCTCCTTCTCTTTTCTCTTCTGCTCTTTCTTCCTACGTTTTCTCTCCTTTCTTTCTTGTCTCTTCTTTTCTCTTTCTGCTTTGCTGAGATTTCCTCTAGACTTTCTGGACTTGCACTTCTCTGCTTGCGTGGTCTCACCATCTAATTCAGTGTCGTTTTTCCTTCTATTTTTCCTATGTTTTCGGCAGTTCTTCTTGTCCTTTCTATTTCCCTTCTTGGATGCTCTCGTCTCCTCTTTTGGTACTTCGTTTTCATGTTCAATAGCGATTACATTTCTCTGAGTTGTTGTGGCTTCTCCTGTCTCAAGAGAATTGTGTGAATCATTACTTGTTAGATTATCATCCGTGTGCGTTTTATTTCCAACATCATCGTCTCTTTTTTGTCGTTCATTCTCTTCAGGGGAATTTAAGGCCCCTAAGAATTTTGGGGTCCAGGGTGCAGGAAATCTACTTGTCCTCTCAGAGAACTTAGGGATGCCAGACCTTGTAGTAGTAAATTTTGGAGTGGTGAGATTCCTTCTGAATTTAGGTTGTGTGTCATCAGAGGATCTTTCAATTCTCTTTCTTCTGATGCGCTTGAGATTAGCAACTCTCTCTGACCTTCCAGATTTCGCTGCTTTTAAAGCTGTCAATGAAAATGACCTCTTTTTTCTATATAAATATTCAACTTCCATAAGGGTCACATTTTCTTTTTCGTCATTTCTGCTATGAGTAACACTACTATCATTTTGTAATTCATCTTCTGACTCCTGAAATTCCTGATCCTGCTGTAAGGACAAGTTCAAGCGGCTGGTAATGGAATCAACTTTATAGATAAGATGAGGCCGTGGTTCGTTTGCGTCATCCTCTCCGGAAGACCTTCTCAGAGGTTCGATGAAGTAACTGTCGTTCTGAGTCTGAATGTAACCAGTGAGGCCATCGCAGTTGCTAATGGCCACTAGGCTCTTCTCGGTATTTTGAAGTCGTCCCACGTAGAAACAATCGCCCGTAGCCTGTTTCAGTATTCTACGGCCGTCTTCTAAAACCCATTCGATGACTGTGTATGGAGTGACCAATTTCGTATTAGGCGTAAGTCTCAAGAAGAGTTCCTTATTATCGTTGTTAATGACTATGTAGAGTTTTTCATGGGAGGTTTCTGAAGTCTCTCCTGCCCGAGCTCCTCCTTCGCCTCCATCCGTAGAATCTCGCTTGATTCTTTCACCACTCTTTGGAAAGGTAGAGTGGTATTTGGAAGTAACATCTAAGGAGATCACATGTCCTGCCGAGTCGACGCGAACGGGGTATACTAACTGGGATTTCGATGAGTCTAAGGACGCACTCCATGACTGAAAAGATAAAATTATATAGAATTATATATAAAGGCAAGCAAATAAATGCAGCACAGGGAGGATATTTACTTATAAACAAACCCGGTAAATACTGCTTACAAGAGCAACCTTCAGTAAGTATATAGACTATAATATTCCTTACGTTTTCAGAAATATGAGAATATTTTCAACATGCAGAACGAATATCACTAATTTAGAAAAAAAAAAAACAATATCTAGTGTATATAAAACTTTTCTTTCCATTTGCTTGTATTCTTGCTTTATATACTTTATAAATATAATATTTCCTTTATTTAAAAACAAAATATTTTTTTTTACGAGGAATACAAAGGCAATCTGCTTTTTCCCCTTTATCATCCTCCCCTATTCTTGTTCTTTCTCCTTCCCTGATATTCTCTTATCTTAATCTCATCTCTTTCCTAATTCAGCTCGTGCATCTAAACATCGCTCCTCCCCTTAACTATTTTTATTTTTTTTTATTTTACTTTTTCTTTCAATTCCCATCTAGGTGTGTGGTCCGTCACTTCAATTTTCCAGTTCTTGTAACTCTGATAGAAAGAATTTGCCTATCAACAGTGAATCAACATGCGAGACAAATTATTATTATTATTATTATTATTATTATTATTATTATTATTATTATTATTATTATTATTATTATTATTATTTATTTACTTATATCTAAAACAACAACAACAAAAACGACAACGACGACGACGACGACAACGATAACAACAACAACAACAACAACAATAATAATAATAATAATAATAATAATAATAATAATAATAATAATAATAATAATAATAATAATAATAATAATAATAATAATAATAATAATAATCAGTAGTAGTACTAGATGTAAAAAGGTGAGAGCTTAAGATAGGATACAACAAATATCCTGCTGAATAACGATAGATTGTGGCTTTGCACATTTGACAGGAAGACGAACTCAACCATTACAGCCATTTTTTCTATACAGTATATATACAAGAATGTGAAAACATTTGTGAGGCTCTTGTCATTTGATTCATGTCGTTTATTTGGGAGACCGAGTGACTGCGTGTGTGTGTGTTTTAACACTCGTATATGTATTACACTGAATCTGTTTGCGCAACTTTCTTTACCCGTGAAGATGTCGCACATGTTAAAAGATATATATATATATATATATATATATATATATATATATATATATATATATATATATATATATATATATATATATATATATATATATATACACACACACACACACACACACACACACACACACACACACACACACACACACACACATATATATATATATATATATATATATATATATATATATATATATATATATATATATATATATATATATATATATATATATATATATTAATAATAACTCCCCGTAGTCACCGTGGCTCAATCGGTAGCGTCCGCGCCACTGAGGCGTCAGATCGAAGGTTCTCACCCCGTCATGGTCTGAGGTTAGCATGGGCATGCACTCAGGGTAACGACTACATCTCCCAAAGTAAGTCCTTCCCAAGAAGGCAACCGTCCTAGCCCTTGGTAGAAAAAGGGAGTCCTCCGTAATCACCTGCGTATCATAAGAGTCGACTAAATAACGAGGAAACTGGGAATCAACTTCTCTATAATTTCTCTTCCCAATGAGTCAGAGTATTTTGCCTTGACTCAGCCACTCCCCTTATAAGGAGAAAAATAGCTCATGTATTTAGAATATAGAACGAATGTCCAGTCGAAGTAACCTCTCGTCATTCAAATATACACCAACCAGGATGACGCACGCAACTGTCCCCCTCGCGTTGACCAAAACAAACAAAAGACATACAGAATCATACAACTAGGCACAAACCTGGCTCACCTTGGGCATAATACCACATCCCCACTATTACCCCCTAACCATGGGTAAGGTAACCATCCACCATCCCACCCACCTCGAATCCCATATATCAAGTTTATATATATATATCAAATAAGCACATTACATATGTGAAAACATGAATAATTATTTTACCCCGACCTTCTGTGGTGTAGTGGTAGCGCCTTGACTTAGTAATCATAAGTCCTAGGTTCGAGTCCCGGTCGGGGTAAAAAAATTATTTATATATATATATATATATATATATATATATATATATATATATATATACATACGTACTTTTGTTATTACCTAATTGTGTTTACGGGAAAGAGCCCAAAGCTCGTATCTTCCCGTCTCCTGATCGGTTCCATTTTATACTTAGTGATACTTATCATACCTGTCCTTAAAACTATGGATTGAGATAGCATTAACTACCCCACGTAGAAGTGAGAGAGAGAGAGAGAGAGAGAGAGAGAGAGAGAGAGAGAGACTACTTAACAGTCACACAGAAATATTACAGAGAGCAATAGTTGCTTAAAAAATCAAATTAAGAGATTGTTAGAGAATTAAAACTGACTATTCGCACAAACAACTTCACCAACCATATCTTAAAAAAATTAAAAATTAAATAAATATTTATATTGAAGTCAATTCCTGTTAACTACAGTATGATTTCTCGAGTTACCCGGCCACTTTAACAATGCAATACTCCTATCGTATTCACTGATAAATAAGTGCCATACTATTGCATTCACAATATTCACACATTAGGCTTGAGATAAAATCAAATCTGAGGTATCGACGTCAGCACCTAGTTTCAGTAAAATGAAAACAAATCTCATCATTAATCGAATACTCAACTATGACCACACTCAACTTACCAAAATTCCCTACGTCTCCAAATTGCCGATTAGAAATGTCTATATCTTTTTCTTACTTTAGAAGCACAGGTTTCAGCGCTGGCTTTCGTCAATTAGACAGAGATTCTGAAGATGTCCTCTTTTTGAGTCCAAAGACTTATGGCCATAGTTCTCAGAATATAGATTTAGCTGGTTATTAGTCTAAGAAAACAAGATTTAAGTAGAAAAAAATAATCAAAATGATCG
Organism: Halocaridina rubra; assembly: GCA_037179515.1. Lineage (NCBI taxonomy): Eukaryota > Metazoa > Arthropoda > Malacostraca > Decapoda > Atyidae > Halocaridina > Halocaridina rubra. Next base: position 6,649 of record JAXCGZ010010688.1, on the reverse strand, counting down.
ATCAATATGCAAAGGATAATTATTTTTATGGCTCTGTGATAAAGCAATACGAATGATATCTAAAGGTTTATTATCTATGAGGAGTTAAAGGAGTTGAGAGTTCTCTGTCGCCATAGTTAATCTTCTGTTTCTCTGCAGTTTCTTCTTCCTTTAACCTAGGAAGGGGGACAAGACTGCTGGATCCAACCAAAACCCTAGAATGGCAATCCGTCTTGCCTGTGCCACCTTCCTTACAAAGGATACTGACGTGCTTTTTAATACAGATGTCTGGACAGGTTGCTGTATCTGGCTGGAGAGTCGTTGCCACTGACTATGTATTAGATGCTAAATCTTCAGTTATACGTAGTAAGATATTATATTACTAATTACTCATACCATTAATAATCATTCAGAAATTTCTACCTGCAATTCTCATATCGTCATGCTAACTATAAGCTCCCATTCTGATATTTCTGCCTACAGCCGTTGTGCTGAAATTCCTACTACCAATGTGTACAAAAGCATTCCGTATTTATGTTGTCCGACCATCAGTTTCCAAAATCTGGTACCTGTGCTTTACTTGCTTTCATTCTTTACTGGCTCAAGGTTGAAATTCTGACAGTTCTGACTGCAGTTGTCTGGCCTCCGACAATATTCATGGTGAAATTACGGCCTAGACTTCTCTTCAGCAGTAATTTAAGTATTCAGCTATGTTAAACTTCCTACTTTCAAATTTTGTTTAAATATTTGCAGTTAGTTATCATACTGAAATTTCTATCGCCATATTACGTGATGAGATTCTAGCCTTGAGATCTCAAATTCAGAGAGCTATATACCTTCAGTTCCCGAGTTAATATGTATATATTCGCTTCCTGAGTTGAAATTTTTACCTTTACCGAATATACTTCATTTATCACGCATGACACAACTACTAACCTGTTATTCATCCGGAAATAGCTAATTTTAGTTTTATTGAAACTGCCAATATTAAGTGGGACGTTTTATATATTATCGCCGGACGTAATGTAAGTGACCTCGTTGCGCACGCTGAAATTCTTCTTTTCATTTCTCATGTTCAAATTTTCTACACTCAGCTGTCAAGATGAAATTCCCACCTTTATGTGCCATTCCCTATCCGTTATGTGTCCGTCCACATCTTCAGTAATGACTAAATTCACTAAAAATTTCAACTTTCGGTTATGATGACGCCCTGACCTTCATTTATGAGGAAATTTCGATTAACAGTTTTTTGCTGTAATCCTGTTTATAATTTTTAGTTGAAAGTCCTTCCTACAGTTCTCATACTGAAATCCTTTCATTATTTTATATGACAGCTTCTTTACTAGTCTATAATAAATCCTCTTAATTTCATTTCTTTTTGTCAAATTTAGTATAATATTGGAAATGTATAAATACAAGTTTGTAAAAAGGAGTCAGCAGTGCTAGCTTAAAACGCTGATGATTAATGCGAAAAAAATGAAAGAGGAATGTTGTGCAATATTTGGATTATAAAATACGTCCATCTTTAAACTAGCGACAAAGGTCACAATACCCCCTTGCATGGAGAGAGGGGTGGCTGAGTTAAAGCACGATCAGACGCCTAGACTCTTCGGGGGTAGGGATACACTAAGGTGAGGGGCTTCCCACCCCCCTCGCTCTTCACCATCTAGTCGAAATTTACGACACGCCGGGAAACACAAATATTGTATGCTTGTTCCACGCCCAAAGAGAAAGAATAAAAATACCGATCAAGAGAGGAAGAGAATGAACTTTGAAGGGTAGATGACGCAACCCATCGCCATATATGTCACGATACATAACTACGAATATATTTCTCTATATTCGCTTAGTTTATTTATCATGACTTAGGGTGTTCAGACACCATCTTCTCTTTCATGCATATTATCTTTTTTGTACATTTAATTAGATACAGGTGTGTTCTTTCAGCTATGCCGTACACCTCCAGTTCCTATCCTATAGAATCTACACTTCTACAGTCTTGTTCTCATTATAATACTGATCTTTCTCACCTTCTCCATAGTAAAAGGAATTATCTTATTATTTTCCTTATTTACTCAAAAGCTACCCCACTGTCTTTCTAACTCAAAGCGAGCAAAACTCTCTCTCTCTCTCTCTCTCTCTCTCTCTCTCTCTCTCTCTCTCTCTCTCTCTCTCTCTCTCTCTCTCTCTCTCTCTCTGCAATAATAAATTCTTTTCTCCCTCAAATACCATCACACTTCCTAAACTGCAAAACGGTAAACTAACCTCTCTCTCTCTCTCTCTCTCTCTCTCTCTCTCTCTCTCTCTCTCTCTCTCTCTCTCTCCACTAGTTCTGCAACACGTTTCAACAATCCCCTCCCTCAGGTATTTTGTATTCATCCTTACTCACCAAGAATAATACCATTGTTCCCCCAACCATCCGTCCAACAAGAACACTAGCCCCCCTCCCCCAAAACTAGTTGTACCATCACTGCCTCACAGATCACATTAGCCACAGCAGCAGACAGCGCGACGTCATGGTTCCAAGGTGAATTCTCCTGATTGAAATTCACTATGCCATCTCGCTATGATTTTAAGAGGAATCTTAACAACCCCATGTTTAGCCTCAAGAAAAGTTTATATAGTTTCTTCTAAAAATACGTATATGATTTTTTTCTTCTATTTAACAAGACACTTTTTAAACATTTAGTATTTATTTAATCGTGAAGAATATGTAATTCTAAACTGCCGGTATGAGAGAGAGAGAGAGAGAGAGAGTCTGGGAATGCTGCTTTTTAAGATGAAATTTCTTTATTTCGGAATATCAGTGCTTAGAAAATTAAAGTAGCTAAAAAAACTATCAAATCAAAAAGTTTTTTTCCAGATTATATGGTTTTGGCTATATACGGTTTACACAGAGTGGAATATTCTTGTTTATTTGTCAAATTTGGAAATGCTTTAAAATATCAACAGAAGGAGACGTAAGAAAATTATATAACTTTTGTATTTAATATCCATCTATCTATCTACCTTGGCTGTCTCCCCCAATAGGTGAGTAGCCAACATCAAAAAAAGAAACAATAAGGGGATTACTTTGCTCTATAGGCAATGATGAGGGAGCTAGAGACCGCTCAGATGGCACTGCTGGAGTGCCACAGCCCATCCTCCCGGCTCTTCCACAACCTGCGTCGCTTCATAAATGCCAGCTCCCCTACTGCCCCTACCACAGGGCTACCTCTGTAAGATGCAGCCCCGTGGTAACAGCAGATGCCCATCAGGGCTGCGTCACAATCGCTCGCCACTCATTCCTGTTCCTAGCTCGCTCACTTGCTTCCCTCACATCCATCCTCCTATCATTCATGACTCTCCTTACTCTATCCATCCACCCAAACCTAGACCTCCCTCTAGCATTTAACCCATCAACTCTCGCATTCATCACCTTTTTCAGCAGACTTTCATCATCCATCCTTTCCACATGGCCAAACCATCTCAGAACATTCATATCTACTCTGGCTGCCAATTCTCTCCTCACACCCGTTCTTGCTCTCACCACTTCATTTCTAACCCTATCCAACCGAGATACACCAATCATACTCCTCAGGCATTTCATCTCAAACACATTTAGTTTCCGTCTCTCACTTACTTTCATACCCCATAACTCTGATCCATACATCACAGCTGGCACAACCACTTTCTCATACAAAACTTTCTTAACATTCATTTCCAACCCTCTATTCTTCATCATTCCTTTCAACGCACCCAACACTTTACATCCTTCATTCACTCTGTGACACACATCTGCTTCCACTCCACCATTTGCAGCTATAACCGAGCCTAAATACTTAAACTGATCAACTTCCTCAAGTGTCTCTCCATTCAACATAACATTCAATCCAGCACCATCCTCATTTCTTGCACACCTCATAACCTTACTCTTTCCCACATTCACTCGCAACTTCCTTCTCTCACACACCATTCCAAATTCTGACACTAACTGACACAGCTTCTCCTCTGAATCTGCCACCACCACAGTATCATCTGCAAACAGCAACTGATTCAGCTCCCACTCGTTATCATCCCCATCTACCATTCTCAAACCTCGACCACGCACTCGCTCATTCACCTCTCTTACGACGCCATCAGTATACAAATTGAACAGCCATGGTGACATCACACATCCCTGTCTCAGTCCCACACTCACTGGAAACCACTCACTCACTTCATTCCCTACCCTAACACAAGCTGTACTGCCCTCATACAAACTCTTCACTGCATGCAACAGTTTACCATCAATTCCATATAACCTCAAAACATTCCACATTGCCTCTCTATCAACTCTATCATATGCTTTCTCCAGATCCAAAAATGCAAAATACACATCCTTACCCTTTGCTAAATATTTCTCACATAACTGCCTAGCTATAAAAATCTGATCTATACAACCTCTACCTCTCCTAAAACCACTCTGCACTTCTGCGATCACATTTTCTGTCTTATCCCTAATCCTATTAATCAGTGTCCTACCATACACTTTTCCTACCACACTCAACAAACTTATACCCCTAAAATTACTGCATTCATACACATCTCCTTTACCTTTGCATAGGGGCACTATACAAGCAATCATCCATTCCACTGGCACCATTGACAACATAAAGCATATATTAAACACTCTCACTAACCATTCCAATGCAGTCACACCCCCTTCTTTCAACATCTCCGCTCTCACACCATCCATTCCAGGTGCTTTACCTGCTTTTGCTTCATACAATGCCCTTTTCACCTCCTCTCTTGTAATCTCTCTCTCATTATCATCTCCTATGACTGGCACTTGAACACCCCCTACTGTCACTATAGCTGCCTCTCCATCTTCCTCAACATTCAGCAAGCACTCAAAACATTCTGCCCATCTTTTCCTTGCATCGTTCCCTCTTAACATCAGTCTATTCACATCTTTCACTGTCTCTTCCATCCTCGATCCACCCTTCCTTACTCTCTTCACTTCTTTCCAAAACTTTTTTTTATTCTCCTCATATGACCTACTAAAATCCTGTCCCCACCTAACATTTGCCAACCTCTTCTCTTCCTCTACCTTCCGTTTGGTTTCCACATTTTTCTCCCTATATCTTTCATACTTCTCCCTACTGTTACACTGCAACTATTCCTCAAAAGCCCTCTTTTTCTCTTCTACCTTCATTTTCACCCCTTCATTCCACCACTCGCTGCCTCTCCTCATGCCACCTCCAACAAACCTCTTTCCACACACATCAATTGCATGTCCTACAAAGCATTCTTTCATCAACCCCCATTCCTCCTCTAACTCCATAACTTCTCTTTCTTTCACCCTGTCATATGCCACTTTCAACCTGTCCTGATACTCCTGTTTCTTCTCTGGCTTTTTCAACTCTTCCACCTTCACCACTTCCTTTCTACATCCCCCCACTCTATTTCCCCACTCTTTTGTCACTACCACTTTTGCTTCAACCAAAAAAATGATCAGACATCCCAGCAGCCACACCCCTAAATGCATGCACATCTTTCACTCTACCAATCATGCTATTTGCTACCAACACATAATCCATCAATACTCTTTCTTTCACTCTTCCATTTGCCACTCTCATCCATGTATACATATTTATTAACTTCTTCTTGAAAAAACTATTACCTATCACCAACTCTTGCTCCACACACATATCTAGCAGTCTCTCGCCACTCTCATTCTCACCTGGTACCCCATACTTTCATACAACACCTTCTACCTCTCCATCACCCACTCTGGCATTCAAGTCACTCAATACAACCACATAGTTCCTTCTACTCAAACCATCCACACACCTATTAACTCATTCCAGAATTCATCCCGCTCTTCCTCACTTCTCTCACATCCTGGCCCATACACACTAACAAAAGCCCAACATTCCCTACTCCTAGCCCTCACCTACATCAGCCTAGATACCACTTCTTTCCATTCTACTACCTTATTTACCATCCATTCACTCAGCAATAATGCTACACTTTCTCTCCTTTTCCTTTCATCTTTGTCTCACTCAATGCCAATACAGCCATCCTCCTCCTACCAAACATATATCCAATCTCACATCTTTTTCTCTCTCCCAACATCATTTACCATTCACTGAATATATAAAAATATTTTATGATCTAAAACACGCGAGATTAAGCTAAAGTAAGGTAAAATAAAAACAACTAAACAAAAAACATATCCTAATAAAATAAAATAAAAAAATCAGAAGGATATGTGATAACTTCCTTACATATTATGAAAACACAAAACCATATATATATATATATATATATATATATATATATATATATATATATATATATATATATATATATATATATATATATATATATATATATATATATATATATATACAATACAAGATATATAATGAATAAATATCACAACACCAGAATAATTTTTACAGTATTAGAGCACATAGGTTTATACATTGGTATATTCAGATTTTGTGTAAATGTTTTATCAGCTTCTTTTTTATTTTCTGTGCGGTTTCTTTTTCATTTATGATCTCTGGCAGAATATTCCATAATTTAGCGCCCCTGACAGACAGAGATTTGTCGTCTCTGTTTGTTCTTGTTTTTAGATTTATGAGAAGTTTTGATTGTTGAGTGTTTCTTTCCACTGAATTGCTAACTGGATTAATCTTCA
>JAXCGZ010010687.1:0-22116 GCA_037179515.1 Halocaridina rubra | reverse complement strand
TCTGGCATAGAAGTTTTCTTACATATCTTCAAACTATGACTTGTAGTTCTAGAGTTACCCATATAAAAATATCGTTCCCTGCCCATGCTGTCAAGCCAACAAGGGAATTCAAAGCTTTCACCATATCCCCTTCTTTCTTTTAGTTTCAAGTGATAGTAAGTCTAATTCTTTCAGCCTTTCCTCATAAGGAGATGCCTATCTCTGTCACCATCTTTGTAGTGTATCTTTCAACTTTCTCCTGTTTAGTTTAAGGTTTTCCATGAGCGGATTCCAATCAATTGCTGCATAAACAAGCTTTTACTGCTTCCTTGCAGCACCTGATGCAGATTTATTCCATTTTAATATTTCTGGAAGAATACCCTCACCATTGTGTGCGTCTCCGTCACTATTAGCTTCATGAAGTATACTTGTTACCTCAGTAAATTTAAAATAGGGCTGGTCCTCCTTTTATTGGTAATATGACATCAGGAATATATGCATTGCATGTTTAATAGACAGATATAAGAGAGCCACTCTAGTTCCGTTTCCATGTAGAGCTGAAGAACCTGCCTACATCTATATGTCTTCTATACCCCCAGGCGTATCTAAGCAATTGCGAACTCATCATATGAGTGAGAGATGGGTTCTTCAGGAAGGTTCAAGGGGAATTTAATGTTTGTATCCCTCATGAGCTGGCACATCTACCCTAGCACTATCCACTATACCCAAAGCCATTTGGGTATATAGGCTCTCCCAAAAGAATCTGTTGTAATTTAGGGGAAGGGCGTGGATATGTTCCTTATCTCGTATAGTTTTAGGGTCTTCAAGAGCATCATCATGGTCAACTTTTCCAGGTGAAGTCATAATCTCCCTCCCTGAATTAGGTTTGATTATGGGCAACCCTCAGTTTATTATTATTAACATCCTGAGGTTGATAGCTGCATTTAGTTTACTTTGAAAATGAAAAAAAGTGCCGAGGGCAGTATGGGTGTCAAAGACCCAAGAGTGGGACTAGTTTTTTTTATATTGGGTCGTGGTGTTAGTGTGGGCTAAAAATTATTCTCTGGATCTCAATAAAATATGAAGGAGCAGACCCTGCATGGCTCATACAATTGAAAGCCAGGAACCCTTGGTGGAACTGTCATTTGTGTACATATATGCAGCATGGCTGAAATTGGAGTCTGGCAAGAGGGATGGTCTCTTCATGTATATATTGCACTGATGTTGACTTTTTCTTTGTATATGCTTCAGCCGTTACTTTTTGTAGTGAATAAGCACTGAAAATTGTTATACTGTATATGTATTTTAGCATGAGGCCAAGAAAAAGTAGATACATAGCTATTGCATAATTGAAAAAGAGAAATAATGTTTCTTAGCATAAACAAACGTACTCACATATAGGGGGTGTTGATACGATGAAGGCAAAGGTATTAACACTCATATAGCACTATCACTAGAAATAATCACTTTAAATATTCATAATATTAGCTAATGTGTAATAGGTCAAAGAATATAATATGGCTCTATCTGATTCATGCGAATTGTCTACTCCTCATGAGATATAGAATGAAGAGGGCTTACTGGGCAGCAGCTTAGAAGGAAAAGATGTGTTTTTCCAAACTCAGAAATCCAAAACCAGGATCCCCATCTCCCATAGAGCCTCCAAATGGAATCACTGTGTGAATGTGTGGTTGTAACTATTTGTTCCATCTCTTTGTTTAGAGCAATTATTCATCGGAAGATTGAAAACTTTGTATAGCCATAAAATAATTAAATATATAAAAGTTGAATATATAACTAGGTTGATTGTCCATGGAGTTTTATACTGTACAGTAAAAAACACATCAAATTTGTCTATAGTGAATATAGTATATACAGTGATCCCTTGCTGGATCGCGTTTCTTGGTTCGCGTTTTCACTGTACCACGGTTTTTTTTTTGGGGGGGGGGGGGGCAAATTATTATTTTATTTTTTGGGTATACGCAAAAATATTAAAATATTGAAAAAATAAAAATTTTCAGTATTTTCATTTTTTTATTGAAAAAATAATTTCATTATTTAATTGATAAAAAAAAATTTATTTCCCAGCCTACGAATAATACAGTAAAAAATAGTAAAAAACATAAATTTAGATATATAACTCACAGTACAGGGTATTGCATCACGTCAAATAGTGTCCGATAGCGTACAATGTATTGGGGTCGCACCTAAGTGAGCTAGCATATCCTGTATGTTAAAATTTCCAGTAGTTTCATGATTTTATTGATAAAAAAAACTTATTTCTTAGCCTAAGAATAATAGAACAGTAAAAAATAGTAAAAAACATAAATACTAACAGTATTGCACCACGTAAAATACGATACCAGTATCGGCGTTTCGGAAAACGCAAAGGCTCTCACCTATGTGACATAGTGAATATTAAAATTTTCATTATTTTATTGATAAAACAAGTATTTCCTAGCCTAAGAATAATAAAACAGTAAAAAATAGTAAAAAACATAAATACAGTACTAACAGTATTGCACCATGTAAAATACGATACCGGTATCACGTTTCGGAAAACGCAAAGGCTCTCACCTACATGCCCTAGTGAATATTAAAATTTTCATTATTTTGTTGATGAAACAAGTATTTCCTAGCCTAGGAATGATAAAACAGTAAAAAATAATAAAAAACATAAATACTAACAGTATTGCACCATGTAAAATACGATTCTGCTATCAGCGTTTCGGAAAACGAAAAGGCTCTCACCTACATGAGATAGTTCATGGAATGCTATTGGCTGAATGGTCGGGAGACGACGAATCACAGAATTGTTTTTCTGTATGTTCTGTATCATGGGGTCTGATTGGCTTTTTCATTGCAGTTTGCTTTTCCCACCAATTTCCAATGTCTCGCCTCACTCGTTCAGTCTAACTCACGTGTGCGCCGTTCACGTTGTGCTTATTAATATGTTTTGCTTGTGATTGTGTTTTCACGCGTAATTTAACCTTTGTAATGCCTCCCAAACGTCCTTCATCTTCTAAGGCTTCTGGTAGTCAGCCTAAGCGGCAAAGGAGGATGTTAACCATAGTAGATAAGGTGAAACTCTTAGATATGTTGAAAGAAGGAAAAGCTTCACGGATGTCGGCCGCTATTTTGGCCTCAATGAATCTACTGTTCGCTACATCAAAATGGACGAGGCAAAGATCAGGAAAATAGTGAGCATTTCTTTTGATAAATCAGCGAAGAGGGTCGTAACATTGCTAGGAGGAGAAGGCTTTAAAGATATGACTCCCGAAGATGTGAATGAACTGATTGACTGCCACTCGCAGCCTTTGAGTGATGAAGACTTGGAAGAAATGACGAAATCAGCGAGCGAAGAAGAGGAAGAACTTCAGGAAACGCACGAAGAAATTGAGGAACCTGGCCTTACACTCGAACGTCTGGCAACCATATATCAATATGTGAAAGCAGCCCAACAACTCTCGCAGGAATATGACGATAATATGGTTCGTTCGGTGACCTGTAATTTTCTTGACAGTGCCATGATTCCTTACCATACCATCTTGCAACAAAAGAAGAAACTCCCCATTACCATGTTCTTCTCCCCCCAAAAGCAGCCGTAAAGCTTTTATTGGCTGCGAAATAATTTCCTCCAGGGTCAAGAAACATCATCATCACCTCATTCACGGTAAGTTTTCCTATCACTTTCATAAAAATTTACGTTGCTTGCTGTTATTTATAATGTAAAGGGTGTTTTTGTTTTTTTAACAGTGCAGGGAGGGTTTATACAGTAGGTAAACGTAAAAATAATTGTAAAATACCTATGTACATGAGTATATCATGTAATTACCACTTCATTCACCGTAATTTTATCTATCACTTTCATATAAATTTACGTTGCATGCTGTTATTTATGAAGTAAAGGGTGGTTTGTTAACAGTACAGGGAGGGTTTATACAGTGTAAACGTAAAAATAAATTAAAATATCTATGTACATGTAGGCTGATCCTACTTCGCAATTTTCCTGTCTCGCGCTGGGTCCTGGAACCGAACCATCGCGATAATTGAAGGAACACTGTACACTAATATGAATATAAATGTTGTATTCTTAGTTTGCAGAGACTTAGTAGCATTTGCCATATATTCTTAAGGTTGCAGTTTTATACATGGCATGTTAAATATTTTATTTAACCACAGTACAGTAAAGAAGCTCCCCTACTTATGAACAGCTGAGTTACAAACATTCAGAGATACAAACAAAAACTTATCCTTTATCCACCCATGTATAAATGTTTATAATACTGCACTGTACCATCTTATTGCATTATTATTACTATATTAAAATTCATCAATACTGTATACTTTGTTTTATATAGTAGTTAAGTGTCTTTAGCATATGTATGTACTGTACAGTACTTATTTTTTACTTATAAACACAACTTACGTTCGTAAGTTGGAGAGTGTCTGTACTTTATGTTTTTATACCGTAACCTGTACCTTCTTAAAGTATTAAAAAACATAGGATGTGTATAAAATTTTATACATTAAAGCAGAGTACAGTACATTGTCTATAAATGTAATGTTTATGTTGACAGCTCACCCAAGATAGAGCCATATTATGCTTTCCCATCAAATCTTCCCTGGGATATGAAGACCAGGTTGACATTTTGATAGGATAACTGTTTTCTATTTAAGAAGCGCTGCAGAATTATTTTATATACAATACTACATTTTTGTTGTTATAGTTCCCCGAGCTGCTAGGCCAAATGGCCTTGAGCCCCTAAGGAAGGCCACTGTTGATTCCACCCTATTCCACAGAGCTCTTAGGGTGTTTATGTTGTGTTGATGGAGTATGGTTGTGTGTGTTGGTCTTCCATAATATGTTTCCTGGGTTACTCTCAAATGTCTCTGGCTAGAAGGAGTCTTTGAGAAATGATCACCGGAGAGTCATTTCTTGCCGTAGTAATAACCGTGTCGCTTCAAGATATGCGATACGTGCCCTGGTGACCGAAGCTTTTTCCAGGTTCTTGTGCTCTGTGAGGGGCAAGGGTTGGTTGTGGCAGTTTTGCCCCTTTTTCTGTTCCTCTTCTGAGCTTTCTTTGGTATGCTCTTCTGATTAACAGCTCTGGAGGACGGACCTGCACCAAAGATGCTTTAATTTTATTGTTAAAAGACTTGATTTTTTATTTTTGGAATGGCCTCTGAAGTTCACTTTGGTAATGATGTAAACATGAATACCATCCAAATCACTAACATCCACCATTTTGAATCTTATCCCGGCAGTTAGTTGGTGTATGACTGTATATTGATATTCACATGGAGATAGTTGTAAATATTTGATAGTTATATGAAGTGAATTGTATGCACTTTTGTTACTAAAGAGAAACAAAAAGGAGCTAAGTCAGCTGAGTAACTAAATATTTGCCTCGAAGACAAAAATATGTAAGATGAAGACTTAGAAGGCTTTTGAGGAAATATTTTTGTAAATTAAATAAATGTGGTTTTCCAGAAGCTATCGGTACCAAATGTATATTGATATCTAGTGTTTAAAGTTCCTTATGTAATGATACACTTATTTCAGGATGTCAATTCTCCTCTCTTTGGCATTGCTCATCTTTTGACAAAGGCTTTTGACGAAATATTTTTGTAAATTAAATAAATGTGGTTTACCAGAAGCTATCGGTACCAAATGTATATTGATATCTAGTGTTTAAAGTTCCTTATGTAATGATACACTTATTTCAGGATGTCAATTCTCCTCTCTTTGGCATTGCTCATCTTTTGACACCAAAGAAGAAGAGCACTGACACTCTATCTTCCAGTGATGAGGGAGAAGAAGAGGCTACTGCAGCAGAGTCGGTGGACCTCACATACGTAACACCACTCTCCAAAAAGCTTTATAAAAAGTAATTTGCTGGTGAACTATCTTGACATTCTTTGACAGTGTTTTGGCTTATATTCAGTATGAGTTCTCATGAAATAAATAATGAATTACTTTACTTTTTGACATAATAGTGTTAAGTTGGCATAGTTTCTTTTAGCATATGCTCCAGAGCATGATTAATAAATGGATTATATATTTTGGATGGTACTTTGGAAAGAGATAATTACTTATTATGGTATATCTTTTTTTGACGACTTATCTTCCCATTATTGAAATAAGCTTTTATTTTTAGGTTTATGGCACAACAGCATAATGGAAAGTCACCTACAAGAAGCAGTCCTGGAAGCAAGAGTGAAAATAGTGCCACTCCGTTGGTCTCAGAAGTCTCTGTTGTGGAGAATGAAAACTTACCTTGTGACACTGATGAAGCAACAATGTCTGGCTGTACAGTACCTGGTATTTCAGAATTGCTTTTGGAAAATAGGGACTGTGGTGTCACTGATAATAGACTTGATATTAATACTGTGCACAAAGCTGTGTGTCATGCGGAATATGTTACGGAGTTATCTACAGAGCAGAACTCAGTACGAGTGAATTCAGAGAAAAATGTGAAATATGATAACGTTGTTGCGCGGATAAGTCCTCTGCAATCTAATGTAACAACCCGTCGAAAATCTGAGCGTATTCGTCGTAAATTTTCTTTCCCAAATGAAGGTAGTCAGCGTAGAGGATTTGAAGAGACTGTTAAAAGCGACAGCTGTACCATTAGAGAATCCCTGAGAGAGACTGTCAGTGGTGCAAGGCTAAGAGAATCAACAGCGAATTTACCCATATCTCGCATTACCATCAAAAGTAAAGATTTAGTTGTTGATCCAATTTCAAAGTGTTTAGAAGAAACTCCAAGTAGTACTTGTCCGTTGACAGAAACTAAGGACAGTAAGCAGCGAAAGAAGAGATATGCTCCCAGAGAAAGAGCAGAGAGAATCAGACATAAATCAAAAAAAGGACAAATAAAGAAAATTAATTTAACGAGGAAAATTGAAATGACAGATGAGGTTAATGAGAGATGTAGGTTAGTTAGATGTAATCCATGTAATAGTAACAGTAATGTGCATAGCGAGTTGTCATGCAATGGTAATAAAGTTAAAGGGCAGAAATTGTACTCTGAATGTCAGGAGCCTTCTCAAGAACTTATTGTACCAACAACTCCTAGACATGTTAGAAAGCATTCTCCTTCAATGCTATATGCAAACTTGCAGATTCACAGTGCAAGGTCACAGCAGGCTGCTGTTAAGGATATGAAAGGTCATTGTGTTTCTGTCTCTCTGCCTAAGAAGGGCAAAAGAGCAAATGTATTAAATGGGCAGAAATCTCGTGATAAATCATTGGGGGAGAGGTTAAAATCGAGTTCGTCTTTCCTCGCAGATGATAATCCGAGCCGTAGTTCATTATCAGACAATGTCTTTTCCAGCTCGGGGGAAGAACAGCCCTCTTGCAAACGTAGAATTGTTCATTTACCAAGTTCAAGAAAATCATTAGAGGATTTCGTGATACCTAAGTCTGTAAGAGCACGATTAAAGAGGAACATAATTCCATCGTTGTGTTTAACAAGTGTACATAGCAGGTTAGTTCCTTTGGATTTTACTTGTAATGTATTCAGTCTTGTTTTATACAAGTAATGCTGTTTTTAAACTCATGTTTAATATAGTATTTTTTTCATAGTGTTAAGGTTTTAGTGTTTCATGTTTTATTTTATCTCTTTCAATACACAGTAAAACTCTCATTATATCTTACAACGAATAATTTGATAATGAGATTATTAGAATAAGTATTCATTTTGATTTATATATTGTATGCATAATGCTATTTTTATATACAACAACTCTACATCTCCACTGGTCTTGGGGCCACTTGTTGACCCATAACCACTCTTAATAGATGATTTCATAGTCTTTTGTCCTGTGCTAGGATCATCCAGTCTAGGTACTCCCTCTCGTCTGATATCCTCCTCCAGTCTTTTCTTGTTAGCCCCAGTGGTCTATGTCCATCTGTATGAGCCAAGTAGACCTTTTTGTATTCTTCCCTCCATTCTTGCCCTTGGTTTTTATGTAATTAGATTTTTTTTTTCTCTTTTCACAAGTGAGATGAAGACTCTCGTTCCAATAATAAGGAAGCTGGGTAAATATCAGATTGTTAAGGAAGTGAATGACACCACATCCCATGTAGTGTGTGGAGAAGAAAGACGAACCCTCAATGTACTTTACGGTATTGCACGTGGTGCTTGGATCCTTGACAAATCTTGGTTGTTGGAGTCACTTGAAATGGGGAGGTGGGCCCCGGAGGAACCTTTTGAACTTTTTAATTTCTGTCCAGGAGCAAAGGTACAGTTGAGAGAGGTACATTTAGTTAGTATGATCTCCATGACACTTTCAGTATTACCCAAATAGAAGAACATGTACTATTAACTGCTTAGTTACTTATTTTTTTTTTTTTTATTGTATATGAAGTCTTATTCTGTATAATGAAAAATGAGGGATTTATTTCGTGTGTGTGGTTTGGTTATAAAATCATCATATTTAACAGCATATTTTTAGCTTTTAACAGTTAACTCATGAGCAGGCATCCAATTTATGCCAATCAAACCCTTTGTTTTCCAGCACTAGAAGAAAGATTTGTAAAAGGCTGTTTTTTTTTATCACATCAAAACTCAATTTAGATTATGTATTTGTTTCATATAATTTAATCATTTTGCCTTGCTTACCCACAGTAATATTATGAGGGTCAGGGATTCGAATGATATAGTTTTTTGGATTTTCCATTCCCTCTAGAGTTTGTACTTTGGTGTCAAATTTTTTTGGTGCACATTGTTTAATTGTTTTAGCTATTTAATCAGCTCTCCTATAAACTTTATTGGGTGTACAGTGTTCCTTCCATTATCGCGAGGGTTCGGTTCCGGGACCCGGCACGAGACAGGAAAATCGCGGAGTAGGATCAGCCTATATGTACATAGATATTTTAATTTATTTTTACGTTTACACCGTATAAACTGTATAAACCCTCCCTGTACTGTTAAGAAACCACCCTTTACTTCATAAATAACAGCATGCAAGCGTAAATTTATATGACATACTCATGTACATAGGTATTTTACAATTATTTTTACGTTTACTTTATAAACCCTCCCTGCACTGTTAAAAAACCACCCTTTACTTTATAAATAACAGCATGCAACGTAAATTTATACGTACGTGATAGGTAAACTTACCTCATCTGTTATGGTTAACATTTTCCTTTGCCGCTTAGGCTTACTACAAGAAGCCTAAGAAGATGAAGGATGCTTGGGAGGCATTGCAAAGGTTAAAATATGCGAGTAAAAAAATCACAAGCAAAACGTATTAATAAGCACAACGTGAACGGCGCATACGTGAGTTAGACTGAACGAGCCTTTGTCCGAAACGCTGATTACGGTATCGTATTTTACATGTTGCAATACTGTTAGTATTTATGTTTTTTACTATTTTTTACTGTTTTATTATTCTTAGGCTAAGAAATACGTTTTTTTTATCAATAAAATCATGAAACTACTGGAAATTAAATATATATGCTAGCTCACGTAGCTGCGACCCCAATACATTGTAAGCTATTGGACACTATTTCGCATGAAGCAATACTGTGAGTTATACTGTACGTACGTATATCTAAATTTATGTTTTTTACTATTTTTTACTGTTTTATAATTCGTAGGCTGGGAAATAAATATTTTTTTATCAATTAGATAATGAAATATGTTTTTTTCAATAAAAAAATGAAAATACTAAGAATTTTTAATTTTTTAATATTTTAATATTTTTGCATATCCCCCCCCCCAAAAAAAAAAAAATTGCCAAATAAAAAATGTGGTACAGTGAAAACGCGAGCCAAAAAATGCGATCCAGCGAAGGATCACTGTATATTCTTTGTCTGTAGAAAACATGAGAATCTAGGTAATCTAGTCAATTTTATGGGCTTCCTGTGTACATCCGATTACATGCATTGTCCTACCAGACTCCATATCAAGTTTTGATCCTCTTGCAGGTTTGCCGTTGGCAGAAAGAGTCACAGGGAGAAGCATATCAGCAAACACTTTTTTCTGGCGTTGGTAGTGTTTTTGTTTCCGAGGGTTGCGTACTATCATCGCTACACCTAAAGGTAGATATTGTATTAAGAAATGTCTTTATTTTAAACACGTTACAATAGCTTCCTAAGTAATCACGTTAAGGATATCATTGAGTAAAACTCATATAAATATCAGTTATTGTTGACATTGGGTAAGGTCAAATGGCAGGTATTGTTGATACTGGGTAAGGTCAGATGCCAGGTATTGTGAGCATTGAATAAGGTCATCTTTGCACCTAGTTATCCTTCTTAGTTTTGAAAATATTATTGCTCTCAAGAAATATTTTCATTTCAAAAGTATAGAAAACTAGAAAGTACTTTTTCCTCTTCTAATTTTAGCGTTATATACACTTATCTGGTGCAAAAATTATAATAGCATATACACAATATTTAATGCTCTTAAAATGTTATAGCTTTCATAATCTAAAAATATATTTTAGCTTATATGCAGGGGAGAGCATTAGCTTTTTACAGTCAGATGTATTAGTAGTTGCACTGTTATGGCACTTGCTTGTAACTTTATAGAGAACTTCTTTATGCATTAAGCTTTTCTTGGATATATGAAGTATTACTCATATATGCTAATAAGGAAATTACAAATTAAAACAGCCTGTGATGCTGAAGGCAGTATAACTTATCTCGTTCTTGTATGTCATTTTTATAATGGTAATCTACAACCTAGGCTTTTTGTTTATGTAAATTTATGCCTCTACTATGTTCTGATTATGAACGCAATTCGAACATCCACATGCTGATAATCTTGAGTCGTAGCTGAGCTTTTTGATACAAATTTAATATGGAAGGCCTATTGAAGAGTTGTTGTTTGATAACTTTGGCAAGCAGACTGCTGTTATAAACTTTGTCTTTTATCCTCAATAGTTAATGTCCGATCAAATGATTCCTCTGCACTTACTTATAAGACTGGAATAGTATTTGGTAAAGTACTCTGGAATTGTTACGACAGATAGTCCCCGGGTTATGTTGTCTTCAAGTTACGATATTCCACTGTTGTGACAGAGGCCCATAAATTATAAATAAATAAATTTTTTGACCTACCTAGCTTGTGTGGTAAGTACAAACTTTGCGCACTGATCAGATTTGTGAGTGTGGCAGACGAATACACACCTAGCAGCAGTTTTATATTCGAATATATAAAGTTACTGGCTTTATTTATTTATTTGGTTATTTGAAGGAATTAAATTGAATACAGTTGAAATACAATCTTATCAGGCTTAGGTTGAGAAGCAATGCATTTACAACGGCGCCTCTCTTTAAAATGAGCTCTTATTGTGCTGTCCTTTTGGATTCTCTCTCTCCAAAATGTATATAAATTTTCCTTTGTTGTTCTCTTTTGTCCTTTTCAAATAGCAACTGTCCTATTAGGTATTCTTTGTCTTGAATATATGGCTGTAAGAGCAATGGATCTTTGACTCTCAACTTGTTGTAACCTGTACACCACACATTAAACATTTTGTATGATCGATCTTGTGTCTATTTTTATCATTCAGTTGCAAGTTATTTGTTCTTGCTTTGTAAAAAAAAAAATAACTAATGCTGGTCTATGGTCATATAGCTTTTCTTCTCTTTTTGTTGCCAAACGAAGTTTTTTGCAAGTCTTGTGTTAGAGAATACGACATTATTATTTTACGTGTATAAGTTGGATATGGGGCCGATGATGCAAGCCAACCACAGGGGTAAGGGTAAGCAATACTGTATAGTGTACTTTTACTACTTTTATGTCTTAGATTAAGAACTAAGATGATGTTGCTATGTTTTAGATATTTATTTTTAGCATTAGTGGGAGACTTACTTTCGAATTTAGGTGTGTTGCGACTTACATTGATAACCATGTTACAACAGCTGTCAGGAACGGAACCTTGTCTTAAATTGGGGACCCCCTGTACTATGAACTTAAAAGAGAGAAGATAATAGTTGATTTACTATGTACAGTTATATTGCAGTTCCTTAATAGAGTAGTTCTGGTATTATATTAGGTGGAAATAGGATATAAGTTTTTAATGTGTCAAAGGATTTTTTTAACTACTGATTACTGTATTTGCCATCATTTTTGTGACAGATCTTTTGCTTAAAACAAAACTTTTACTATATTAAATAGCTATTTTTACACATGTCCTCATGCATTCCGTCAAGTCTATCCCTCTCATCAGTGGAGGCGTTAGCCAATTCTGAATCGAGTCCGTCTTAAAAATGAGATGGAATAATACTTTCATGCACACACTTACAGTTTTGATCCATTTTACAGGCTCTACAGGTAATGGGAGTGTAGTCCCCTACTCTGAGAGCTCTGTGGGAAAGCCTTGGATTGACAGTGGCCTTCCCTAGGAACTTAGGGCTGTTCAGCTAGGCAGCTTAGGAAATGATAAGTGGTGTATCCCAGAGGTTGAATACTTGTAGTCATTCTTGGGCTTCATGATTGGAAACAATGAAGTTCTGCTGGCAGGTCCTCCCTCTCAGTCTTGGTACTATTTTAAAGTTGTTTTGAAATATTTCTTTAAGTCATCCTCAGGAAATTTTGAGAAAGAAACATTCAGGTGGATACTTATTAGGGTGATTTGCTAGAATTGGGCAAGTTAGAATGATGTTTTGAGAAAATGAAGTTAGTTTCGACAGTCTCCTTCATAAACTGTAAGAAGTCGTCTTCTACCTCTCTAGAACTTCAGGTAGCTGGATATTCATTGGAACTTGAATAATAAGCCTTTCCCACTTATTGTCTTTCTCCTTTCCCTAGGAGGTAATGGCCATTCTCTTAAGCACCACTATGATATCTATAACAAAAGAGTGAGAGACTGACAGTCAACCTTTACCTTCTTCATTGAAGAGAAGACTATAACGAAAATCACTTTGGGCAGTATTAAATTTTTTGGACTCTGTTGCATCTTTGGCTGAACTCCTACCCCATGGCTTCAAGAGTGATGTCTCTGACGGTGTTTGTGGAGTTCTTGAAGGCTCCCTTTTAATGGATAAATTAATTAGCAAGTATTATAATTCAGACTTTTCTTTTGCCACCCTGACAGAGGGACCAAATTATCACATACTCTCCTATTAAGCTATCCTATCCTGAATTTTAAGTATTCTCCCTTGACATCAGGAAAATTACTATAGAAGTCATTTTCATATGGGACATCTGCAATGCTACCAGGTAGTCTTCTTGTAAGGTTTTATGGGTAATTATTTTAAGGAGGTTCACGGCACTGTGGAAGCCTACATGGTACCATAAAAAAAAATGGGGGAAGGAATATCAGGAATGGATATGATGTTCTGTTTTGTTATTCATGTTATTCATAATGCCTTTGTTAACCATAATACAGGGGGTCCTCGACTTAAGTCAGAGTTACGTTCCTGAAATGTGATGTAACCTGAATTTCAGTGTAAGTCGGAACACACCTAAATAAGCTTCTACGCTAATGCAGTAGTAAGGTTTGTCCCTTTTCCATGCATTCACAATCTCTAATTTCACCTCCATGGTGATGGTTTTCCTTTTTTTTAAAGCACTGCTATCAGAAGAATCTGCTTTATGCTTGGGATACATAATGCAGGCCAAAAGTGATCAAACTAGAAGGAAAATAACTTTTGGGAGATGCGTTGTATCCACGAAACATCGTAATTCGAGGACATTGTAAACCGAGGACCCCCTGTACTTGTTATCAGGAGCTGTTCCTTATTCCCTCACCTGTGAGTGATGTTCATATTACGTTTAAGTTTGTCATTGTGACCATTATTATCATATTCAGTAATCCTACATGTGTGTGTTGTATTACATATTCTGTAAGTATTTATCGGTGGCCAGTGTTATGCCCTCTCTATCTCTTGATGTTACTTTTTGCTTATGTGAACCACTTCAATATACCTTTCATTGAAGAGGATTCCTTCAAAGCTTCAGTGTATTACATATGTACTTTATTATTTTGCTTGGCAAAGAAGACACTTTGGTAACTCATCAAGAGCTAACATAGCTGGTTAGAAATCAAAATTATGACAAACAAGTTGCAGTGCATTCTGTTTCTATCTCAAGTTGTCTAGAATCCCCCTTCCACCTTCCTTGGGTTCTATGTTTGTAATAGTCTCGACCGGATGGATGGAAAACAAGCTGAAAAAAGGGTGCTGTGGGGAAGGGAGAGCATACTTTTCTGAGATTTCATGCAGCCTATAATCACCCACCCTTCTATTTCTTGGAAGTTTTAGACTCTTGAGTTTATAATGTTGTTTGTTAGCTTGGTAACAGTGATGACCAGATAGCTTATTTTTTTATTTTAAATCCATATGAGCTAGAACCTACACCTCCCGGCTGAAAAAAATGTGAAGTGGATCACAAGTGTAAGCACAGTCACCTCACAATTTATGCAAGTTTAAACTACGCGAATTTGGATCAGCGCGTCTACAAAATAATAGTAAAAAAAAATTTTAAATACGCGTTTAACGTGAGCAAGAAAAAACAAGGTGCTGAGTGGAAGAAAAATGGACCTAACCACTAACCAAAGCTTGTGCCTTTGTTTGCAGTGTGGTTGGTCAGTACCTTCTACAAAATGTGATTTTCACCCTTATTGGAGTGATTTTCCACAGAAGTCATTGTTGTACTAGTACAGCAATGATTTAACACACACTCTCTCTCTCTCTCTCTCTCTCTCTCTCTCTCTCTCTCTCTCTCTCTCTCTCTCTCTCTCTCTCTCTCTCTCTCTCTCTCTCTCTCTCTCTCTCTCTCTCTCTCTCTCTCTCTCTCTCTCTCTCTCTCTCTCTCTCTCTCTCTCTCTATATATATATACACACACCTTGTTCCTTTTATGCGTAGTTTTTTTTTCTCCACGAAATTACAATGAAGCCCCCCAAAAATAATAGTAAAAAAAATTATAATTTTGCAAATAACGCCAGCCAAAAAAAAAAAAATATATTATTTTTTTTTTTTTTACGAGTACAAAGAGGATTACGATAAGATCTTCATCATCATTATATATATATATATATATATATATATATATATATATATATATATATATATATATATATATATATATATATACACACACAGCAATCCCTCACTATATCGCGGTTCACCTATCGCGGCTTCACTGTATTGCGGGTTATTTTTTGGCAAATTTTTTTTCTGGGTATATGCGAAAATATTAAAATTTTAAGAAATACAAATTTTCAGTATTTTCATGATGTTATTGAAAATTTTTTTTTCATTGTTTTATTGATAAAAAAAATTTATTTCCCAGCCTACGAATAATAAAACAGTAAGAAATAGTAAAAAACATAAATTTGAACAAGTAACTCTGCACCATAGAAAGTACGATACCGGTATCAGCGTTTCGGAAAACGCAAAGGGTCGCACCTACGTGAGCTAGTATATATTAAAATTTCCAGTAGTTTCATGATTTTATTGATAAAAAACTTATTTCTTAGCCTAAGAATAATAAAACAGTAAAATATAGTAAAAAACATAAATACTAACGGTATTGCACCATGTAAAATATGATACCGGTATCAGCGTTTCGGAAATCGAAATGGGTCACACCTACGTGAGCTAGTACATATTGAAACTTTCATTATTTTATTGATAAAACAAGTATTTCCTAGCCTAAGAATAAAAAAACAGTAAAAATTAGTAAAAAACATAAATTTAAACATATAACTCACAGTTATTGCACAATGTTAAAATAATGTCCGATAGCGTACAATGTATTGGCGTCTTGGAAAATGTAAAGGCTCGCACCAAAGTGAGATAGTTCATGGAATGCTATTGGATGAAAGGGTGGGAGATGACGAATCACATAATTGTTTTTCTGCATGTTCTATATCATGGGGTCTGATTGGCTTTTTGATTGAAGCTTGGTTCCCCCACCATCTTCCATTGTCTCGCCTCACCCATTCAGTTACTCACGTGTGCGCCGTTCGCGTTGTGTTTATTAATGTTGTGCTTGTGATTTTTTTACTCACGTATTTCAACCTCTGCAATGCCTCCCAAGCATCCTTCATCTTCTAAGGCTTCTGGTAGTGAGCCTAAGTGGCAAAGGAAGATGTTAACCTTAACAGATAAGGTGAAACTGTTAGATATACTGAAAGAAGGAAAAAGGTTTGCGGATGTCGGCCGCCAGTTTGGCCTCAATGAATCTACTGTTCGCTACATCAAGAAGGACGAGGCAAATATCAGGAAAACAGCGACTATTTCTTTTAATAAATCAGCGAAGAGGGTCGTAACATCCCGCAATAAGATAATAGTGCTGATGGAATCTGCTTTGGCCCTGTGGATTGCTGATTGCAGAAAGAAGAAGATCAACAGAGACAGCAATATCATACAAACAAAGGCGAAGAAGCTGTACGAGGCATTCGCTGCAAATGAACCCGACGATGACAGTGGCGACCGTGGAGAGGAGGAGGAGAGAGAAGATATCGACAACCCACAACCAGGACCCTCCAGCGATTCTCCACCGAGGATACAATCGTTCGTGGCAAGCAAGGGATGGTTCGCCAAATTTAAAAAATGCTATGGCCTAAAGAGTGTTTCGGTTTATGCAGATACAGCTGCAGCAGAAGATTACGTGAACAACGACTTCAAGAAAATTAGTGAGGAAGGGGAATATGCTCCTGAGCAAGTCTTCAACATGGATGAGACTGGGTTATTTTGGAAGAGAATGACGTCTCGCACTTTTCTCTTCAAGGAAGAAGCTAAAGCCCCGGGATTTAAAGCGCACAAAGATCGCGTTACCCTCATCATGATCGGAAATGCTGCGGGCTTCATGTTAAAGCCCGGGTTTATCTACAAGTCAAAGACCCCTAGGGCTTTAAAGAATAAAAAGCAAGAATCTGCTGCCAGTGTATTGGATGCATAACCCTAAGGCCTGGATCACGAAAAGCCTTACATCGGACTGGTTTCACCAATGCTTTATCCCTCAGGCCAAAATTTATCTTGCAGAAAAGGGCCTTGAATTTATAGTCCTTCTTTTGATGGATAATGCTGGTGGCCACGCAACTAATCTCTAATATGATGGTGTTCAAGTAGAGTTCCTGCCACCGAATACGACATCACTGATTCAGCCTATGGATCAAGGCGTTATTCGTGCCTTCAAGGCCCTCTATGCACGAAATGCCCTGGTGAACCTGGTTGAATCCATGGATTCGGACAAAAAATTTTCAGTGAAGAAGTACTGGCGTAATTACACGATTGCCACATGCCTTCAAAATATTCAGAATGCAATCAAAGACATGAAGCCAGCCACAATCAATGCCAGCTGGAAGCTGGATTTGCTCCTGACGAAGTCCATAACTCTGCAGTTGCGAAAGCTGTGAAGTTGGGAGGAGAAGGCTTTAAAGATATGACTCAGGAAGATGCGAACGAACTGATTGACTGCCTATCACGTTCATATAAGTTTACGTTGCATGCTGTTATTTATAAAGTAAAGGGTGGTTTTTAAACAGTACAGGGAGGGTTTATACAGTAAACGTAAAAATAATTGTAAAATACATATGTACATGAGTATGTCATGTCATTACCACCTCATTCATGGTAAGTTTATCTATCACTTTCATATAAATTTACACTTGCATGCTGTTATTTATGAAGTAAAGGGTGGTTTTTTAACAGTACAGGTAGGGTTTATACAGTAAACGTAAAAATAAATGTAAAATACCTATGTACATATCGGGTGGTCCTACTTTGCGGAAATTCACCTATCGCGGTCAGTCCCGTAACCTAACCCCTGCGATAAACGAGGGATCACTGTATTTATATATACACATACAGGTATTGGCATTTATTATCCTACTAGGAATCCTGTTCCATGCATCAACTACTCTACAGTATTACCAAACCAATTTTCACCAATTTCCCTTCTGAACCTAAATTTATGAAGCTTAAATCCATTACCCATTACGAGTTCTGGTTTGATCATGAAGTTTTAAAACTTTATTATTATCACCCTTGTTAATCCCTTTAAACCATTTATACACCTCAATCATATCCCCCCTAACTCTGCGCCTATCTAGAGAATGTAGATTAAGTTTTTTTTAATCTGTCATATGGTAGATTTAGGCATTGCATAATTAATTTTGTTTTTGTTTTTTAGCCTTGCTTTGGTTATTTATAATTTTTATTTTATCTTTGTTTACATTTGCAGATAGAGGTTCATTCTCCTGCATCCTTCTCCTCTTCTACCACATAAGTTACTTGCTCACGGCCACCATGCATGTCCCAGTGTACTGTATGACTGTTGCCTACTGCATAATAGAGTACAGTACAGTAATGTATGTTAATTTTTAGCTGTAAAGTGAATATGAATATCTTGTGTATACTCTTAAAAATAGATACAGGGCTTTCTGCTTTGCTATGTAGTAATAAAATATGTTTTTTACTTATCTTATATCTTTGGCATGGTGTGTCTATGTAAGGTTTGGAACGTATATATGCCCTTTATCATTGTTTCCTATAGAAAATGACTCGCGATTTTCCATTTACCCGACACTTCTGAGAACCTATCGAGGCGTTATTCTGAGAACTAGGTGTATATATATTAGATAGATAGATAAATAGATTAATAAATAAACCAATTGATCAATAATAAATGAATAAATTGAATAAAGAGAGAGAGAGAGACAGTCATAAATCATCGTTGCACTAGAGACATAATTCTTTGTACTAGTACAATAAGAACTTATTTGACAAAGTCACTCCAATAAGGGTGAAAATCCCAGTCAGAAAGTCGTTATGACTTAGCACTGTGATCATCGCCACCACACACCTGGTGTCCACTGTGTATAGAGTGAGTTAATTAGTTGTTTTTTTTTATCTGTATCTTTAATACTATACACTCATCTCTTGAAATAACGCAAGAATAGGTTCTCAAAAGGCCCGTATAATTTAAGTAGTCTATTTCCATAATGAATAATGTTAATATACATAGATACATTCCACTAGTGTGTATAAACACACTATAACAAAGAAAAAAAAAGCTAAGTAAAACACATTTTACAAGTACATAACCAAGCTAAAAATTAAAAAAGTACAGTATTAAAGATATACAGAAAAATAAAAAATAAAAAAATTAACTCTCTCTATATACGGTGGACACCAGGTGTGTGGTGGTGGTGATCAGAGTATTAAACCATAACTACTTTCTGACTGGAATTTTCACTCTTATTGGAGTGACTTTTTCGCATAAGTCCTTGTTATACTTGTAAAACAATGATTTATGACTCTCTTTCTCTCTCTATTTATTCATTTACTATTGATTTATTTATCACTATATTCAGTGGGCACCAGGTGTGTGGAGGCAGTGATCACAGTGCCAAGCCATAGCGACTTTTTGAATAGGATTTTCACCCTTACTGGAGTAGCTTTTTCCCATAAGTCCTTGTTGTACCAGTGTAACAATGATTTATGACTCTCTCTATCTCTTTATTCAATTTATTTATTTATTATTTATGTATTTATTTATATGTTCATTATATATATATATATATATATATATATATATATATATATATATATATATATATATATATATATATATATATATATATATATATATATATATATATACACCTTGTTCTCAAAATAACGCCTAGATAGGTTCTCAGAAGTGTCGTGTAAATGGAAAATCGCGTGAAAAAACGAGTTATTTTCCATAGGAAACAATGATAAAGGGCATAGATACGTTCCAAACCTTACATAGACACACCATGCCAAAGATATAAGATAAGTAAAAAAAATATTTTATTACTACATAGCAAAGCAGAAAGCCCTGTATCTATTTTTAAGAGTATACAAAAGATATTCATATTCACTTTACAGCTAGAAATTAACATACATTACTATACTTTACTCTATTATGCAGTGGGCAACAGTTATACAGTACACTGGGACATGCATGGTGGCAGTGAGCAAGTAACTTATGTGGTAGAAGAGGAGAAGGATGCAGGAGAACGAGCCTCTATCTGCAAATGTATATAAAGATAAAATAAGAATTATAAATAACCAAAGCAAGACTAAAAAACGAAAAAAAAATTAATTATGCAATGCCTAAATCTACCATATGACAGATTAAAAAAACTTAATCTACATTCTCCAGAGAGGCACAAAGTTAGGGGGGATATGATTGAGGTGTATAACTGGTTTAAAGGGATTAACATGGGTGATATTAATAAAGTTTTAAAAATTCATGATCAAACCAGAACTCCTAATGGGTAATGGATTTAGCCTTGATAAATTTAGGTTCAGAAGGGAAATTGGTGAAAATTGGCTTGGTAATACCGTAGAGTATTCCTAGTAGGATAATAAATGCCAATACCTTAGACACCTTCAAATGTAGATTAGATAGAGGTAGGGTGGGTATGAATAGATTAGTGTTTATTAGAAAAATCATAAAAAGAAAAATAGAATAAATAAGTAGAGTAGAATAGAATAGGTTAGACATGCTGAAAATATCATTCAAAAATGGAACTGCCTCGTGTGTGCCAGTAAGCATGTTGCAGTATCCCCTATTCTTATGTTCTTAATATTTTCAGAACACGTGTTTTGCATCCTCCTTCCATTTTCAAATTTGTATCTGGTTTCTGAATGACAAATTTGTTAATAAAATGTATCCAATTACTCTCTCTCTCTGTTTCTATCTCTCTCTCATATTTCTTTACAAAAAACGAATTAAAACTTAGGTTTATTACCTTTAAAATGAGCACTGTAATGAACGTAATTAAGACTAAAGCAATAATTGTATTTTCATAATAAGATGAAAAATTTCTTGTTTATTTTTAGTTTACTTACATACATGTTGCACCTTGGTTATGTACTTGTAAAATGTGTTTTACTTAACTTTTTTCTTTGGTATAGTGTGTTTATACACGCTTGTGGAATGTATCTATGTATATTAACATTGTTCCTTATGGAAATAGACTATTCGAATTACGCGAAATTTGAATTACACGAGCCTTTTGAGAATCTATCCTCGCGTTAATTCGAGAGGTGACTGTATATGGCTGGATATATACTTATTTTTCTGAGTTTTTTTTTTTTTTTTTTTTTTTGACTCAATTCCAGACTGGCTACACCTCCATTGAAGAGACAGACTCATGACTGGCTGCATAGACTCAGAACACTACAGTTTTTCTTCCTCTAAGTGCCTTATTTATATTAATTTTTCCTGGAGCTTCTTGAACTGTGTGGCTGCAATATTGTTTCTACCGTACGAAATGCCAACATTGTTGTATGTAATCCATCGCATGTGTCCCCATCTCGCAGCTACATTCGACAAGTAACTTGCATCTCAGAGAAATGGGTTTTAGATTCCATCCAGCAACATGCAGTTCAGAACATTCAGAACTATGTAGTTCGGAGACAGCCTAGCAGCACTAGTGGAAGTTATTCCAATAAAGGAAATGGTCATGATTTAAGAAGCACTAGTAGTGGCAGAAATTTTTTGAGTAAAGATAGTGTATGTGCTTCCACAAGTGCAGGCAGTAGTAACACACTAGGAAGTTACAATTAAAAAAAAAATCCACTGTCTAATATGGGAAATTATTTACATTTAGTTTTGTTACTTCTAATGAACACTTGCTTCTGCCATACTTCCTCTCATACTGTTATTAGTTGTATTATTACTCATAATACATTTGGTGAAAAAGAAGGATCTGTACTTGTTTATTTTTAGTTTACTTACATACGTACTTCACCTTGGTTATGTACTTGTAAAATGTGTTTTACTTAGCTTTTTTCTTTGGTACAGTGTGTTTATGCACGCTTGTGGAACATATCTATGTTCTGTTCCATTTTTATGTCACAGACTCCCTTTTCTCCCAAGGGCTAGGACGGTTGCCTTCTTGCGAAGGACTTGTTTTGGCTTTTGTAATCGTTACCCTGAGTGCATGCCCATGAATTACACGAGCCTTTTGAGAGCCTATCCTCTCGTTAATTCAAGAGGTGACTGTATAGGGCTGGAAATATATTTATTTTGCTGATTTTTTTTTTTTTTTTTTTGAGAGACTCGATTCCAGACTGGCTACTCCTCCATTGAGGAGACAGACTCGTGACTGGCTGCATAGACTCAGAACACTACAGTTTTTCTTCCTCTAAGTGCCGTATTTATATTAATTTTTCCAGGAGCTTC
>JAXCGZ010010686.1:10000-22149 GCA_037179515.1 Halocaridina rubra | reverse complement strand
AGTCACCGTAGTCAATATCAGTCTTTCTGGAATGTCATATTTACCACCCAAGTACAATAAAAGAAAGCAAGATTTGCTTAGCAGTATGACTTGCAACAACTTTTGCCGACGCAATTTCCTCAAAAAATTCCTAAGATTTTGAGAAGTGTGCTTATTCTGAGCAAATGTGTGATAAAATAATGGAGAACTTGTTTAGGATTAGGAAAAGACCTCTGTTAAAATGAGAAACTAATAAACATGTTACTGTGCTCTTACTGTGTGTGTGTGCACGTCTAAATATGAACAGATAAGCCTGTCTGTCATCATGTTTTTATCCAATTTTTATAAGTATATATATAAGCAGCAACCATATTATCATAAGGCTGAATTTATAAAAACCTCTGAAAATTAGTGAAAAGTTACAATAAAAAATCTATGGCATATCTGTCCACCTTTAAAATTATTCAGACAGTTTTAAATTGGGATTTTTAAAGAAAAATATAAAACTTAGAAAGAAATCCACACTATTTATTTAGGTATGAAGACTAACTTGTAGACTATTTAAAAAAAAAAAAAACTATAATACTGATACCCCAATCCCCTCTAGTTACTGTAGCAGAGGAAAGTTCGTGGAAAAAAGTAATCTATGTCTCCCTGTTCTAATTACTCTCTTTGCATAATCCACACCCAGTACAGTATTTTGCTTGTTTTTCCCTCCTTTACAAATTTTTTTACCCTGGGGGATGCAGTAGCAGAGTTTTTAAAGCCCTCAACTCAGGAAGTGACAAATTTGTGATTGAGCTCACAATGGAGTGTTAGGCATCCAGCCTTAGTTCTCCAGCTCCAACCTGTCTGCATCCACTCCCTTTCAATTGAGGATTAACAGTGACACAACGGCGAACAACAAATTTTTCAACACTTATATGAAAACATTTAAGTACTCTACAACATTCAAATTCTCTCAAAGACACTGAAATAATTATTCTTTTGAAATTCTCTCTCATGGATTCTAAAACAAATATAACAGACAACTTTTATAATTAAGAAATCATAATCATCGCTTAGTATTTGGAAATAGGTTTCGTACTTTTACACATATAATAGAGTAATTCTGGAGACTCCAAAATATGACAAGGATGCTTAAATTTATTCAAAATCTCAGAAGGTTTCACATAGCAAAAACTTTTCTCAAATATGTCTGTTCATATGCTGAATGTGTACAGATAAAGTTTCATAAAAACCAAATAGAGTAAATTAAATTACAGAACATGTTTTTCATTTGGTTGTCTTTGTTATCGCTAGCCTTGAATATATATCTACCGAGATTACATTTCTCATCTAACGATTGAAAGACTGAGCACAAGATAAATCAGAGGTTCATGTAGATAGCTACTTCTAGAGATAAGATTACATGTTACTATCATAGAGTGATTAAAACACTTATGATTAGTATACAGTAATATGACATCTGTAGTAACTGTTTTATGTAAATCATGAATATAATTGATAAAAGATTTTAAAATAATAATTCAGCATTAAGGATGGCCATGAAATGCATTTGCACAATCTGCATAACAATGTGGAATATCAGTAATATAGGAAATCCTTTGTATGGCCAAAACTTTATAAATGACACAGTTAATATTACAATAACCGACCTTCAGAGCAGGTTGAACATCCAGATGACCATAAACACACAATGTCTTCTTCTTGGGATCCGTGCCAAGCTGACCCAACAAAACTGGGGGTAGGGGAATTTTACTTCCATTGGGGAGGGTCTGAAATAAAAGGACACCAAGTAGAAATCAACAATGAAAAGTTATAGAAGATACTCAAGTATAAATATAGTATTTTTCTTTGTATATGATACCATATCAAGCCCTAATTCCCAAGCTGAATCCTGTGTGTGTCCACCCTCAAACAGAAGATTACAGTTAACAGCAAACAACGTACGATTCCATATCCTGCTCATGCTAATAAGGGAGGCCATTACTTCAACATGAAAAATAATACAGCAGGGCTTCAACCCTTTCCAAACCCATCACTACTCTGCTATCACTTGTTTTGCAAAATATGACATAAAAAAATAGATTATAATCATAAGTCTTACGAAGAAGTTGAATTATAAGAACATAATGCCTTTGGTTGGTAAAGATAGACTTTAAAACTTAAGCAGTTAACATCACTCTGAGTAGGAACTGCATTAGCGCATTGGTAAGAGCAATCGACTTGGAAAGTGATAAACATCTATTAGAGATCACTGCCAGGCATTCGGGAGGGCATCAGGAATTAATTCCCTAACTCAAACTTGTCTATATCCACCCCAATTAAATGGGTATTAATACTCAAGTGACATATACAACAGTAAATAGCAGCACATGGTACAGTATTAAGAGATTAGCTTAACCTGTGCTAAATGTAATGTTCTACACTAGGTTTACTCTGAATAATAGTGTTGCTCTCTAAGCTGTATTATTACTGCTTTTATACTTTTGCTATACTTTATGAATGTACCTTAAGTGAGCATTGATGACTACAAACTTCTATCATACAATGAGAGGAGAGAGAAGCATATAAGAATATTAATTTATAATTTTAATAAGGCACAATATTTATACTCCCAAACCTTTATTATAAATAGCAATGGCAGGTGCAGCCTACATAAGTTCAGGTGTTCCCCTTATCCGCTGGTGATCGATTCTAAAACCTTCGTGGATAGCTGACATCACTGACAATGAGCCCTATATATGTACTGTAATTTATTTTTACTATACATACTGTCCATACTTTTGAAAAATTTAAATCGTAATTTAGGTACGAATGGAGACTAACAACTATAATTAACAATATACTTGAACAATTATAACAATGCATGGTGTTACATTCTAATAAGAATTATTTATGAAAAATTTTTAAGTTGCCATTTAGTGGTCTAGAACTGTGTGGTCAACTGTGGATAAGGGGGACCACCACTGAAAAGAGTAAACACTATTTATATTGAATCCATCTCTGCCTATACTATACCTGTTGACCAATCTCATGAAGCTCGCATTTGGCACCTAGAGCTTCCAACTTGCTCTTTGCCCATTCCATCTGTTTCTTGATCTCAGGACGGCTTTCTGACCACGCTGATACAGACTTGATGGCCACAGCTTCTCGCAAAACATCGATGAAACGGGTCTTGTTGTCGTCAACGTATCTGTATAGTTCAATACAGTAAGTACAAACAGTTACAAACTTTGATTATAATAAGTTTTTAAGGATACATTATATTTGTATGGTAAACATAAACCTTTGAATAAACGTTATTGCTCTACTTCATCTAGACTTTGATTTACATGTCCAAAGTAACCTCCAGATTCACTCACAGCATTTCAGCTACATTCATGGTAAGAAAAGTATGCACATTGTATAATTATTACAGTACTCGATTACTATAGATCATTACTCTTTCCTGTGAAGTGGGGATGATGGTAACTGAGTGGTTAGATTACTCAACTCATGAGTTAACACACCCGAAATCAAGTCCACTGTGGAGAGTTAGAAGGGGCATCCAACCTTAATTCCCTAGCCACTCATAATGGGGATTACAAGTGACATATAAAATGTACAAACAATATCTCCTGCGAAGTGCATGGTTTGTATGGGTATACAGTACAGTACAAGATTTATATAATTTACGTAGTTAACAACAGGTGCAGCATACTCTACAGAATACAGGTATTCTAATAATACACTGAGGGGAGGGGGCAAGAATGTCTCCTCCATGTTTCCCTATGTGTCGTAAAAGTTGACTACATGGGGCAGAGTGAGGTGACTGGAAATTTCCAATTTTGTATTTTCCTCCGAGGTTTTCCGCCTTGACACAGCCACCCCTTATGAGGGAAGTAATGGCTATTGTATAAACTGCAGATAGATATATAATGACTGCTGAATATAAGCTATTTTGAACGTGACACAGACGAGAAGTCACATATGGCTGTAATTTCTAACGGGAATTATATGGTTATAATTTTTAGTTCGTAAATTAAATAATATTATTAACTGGGGCTTGGGAAAAACAAGGGTTGTAAAAAAATACATTTTAAGCACAAAGGCGTAATCCAAATTTCATTTTGTCACCCCTGAGAGCGATATAGTATGTTTGCTGGCTTAGTTACAAATGTGAAAACATTTTTTTTTTTTTTTTTATTTCAGTGAACTAAGCTACAATTTCACTGCCCATGGAGAATGTAAAATTGATCAACGACAGTTGTATTTGGTTGAAATTTTTTTGTTTTCTTTCTTTGAGTGACCACCATAGACAGAGACTTGATGGGACGTATTTGTGGTAAATATTTACTTTAGACCTATTTTTTTTTTAAATCTTATGGAATTTATTACATAAGGTTAGGTTGGGTCTCCTCCTGGTAAGAAGAGATATGATAATTGAAATATTTTTTTTAGATTTTCTTCCATATTTCTAATTTCACTTCATTCTGGGATATATATATATATATATATATATATATATATATATATATATATATATATATATATATATATATATATATATAACCTGAGGGAGGGGGCTAGAATACTTCCTCCGTGTTTCCCTGCATGTCATAAGAGTCGACTAAATGGGGTGGAACAAGAGGACTCGGAATTCCCTCTTCTGTACTTTCTCTTCCAATATTCATAGTATTTTACCTTGAGTTAGCCACTCCCTTTATAGGGGGAAAAATGGCTCATGTAATTATATATATATATATATATATATATATATATATATATATATATATATATATATATATATATATATATATATATATATATATATATATATCACAAAGATTATATAATTACCATTACGATTTGCTAGTGGGCTTTCATTTATTTTCAACATATTTAATATTCATTTCCTCTAGAGGCTGCTAACTTCTGTCATATTTTCATTTTCCTCATCCATCAAGCAATGGAGGAAAACAGGAAATTAGGATTTGGTATAAGGAAAAATACAAAAAACACCACTTTCTTAGTGAAATGAAAATACAAAACTCTGAAACTCAATAAACACCGAAAAACTATATTGTTAATTATGACTTCGTTTCCAATAGGGAGCTTTATGTGAAATAAAATAATACAAAGAAATTTATGAGTGAAAATTTAAATTATTAAATGTAGAAAATCTTTCCTAACTTGGACTTTGAGCTCCACATGTCATTGAAAATTATTAAATGTAGAAAATATTTCCTAACTTGGACTTGGAGCTCCACATGTCATTGTAGAAAATCTTTCCTAACTTGGACTTGGAGCTCCACATGTCATTACCCAAGATTACTGGGAAGTGAACAATCACAAGCTAGCAGTTTTTGGAGTAAATATTACAGGCGTTGTAAACACATGAAAATACACACACACGTATAAAATACATTATGTCCATTATCAATTCGTTAGAGGACGTGGAAAAATTTTTCCCTAGTCGAGTCACTACCTGTACAGCAGTTTTCCAGTTTGACGTCTACGCCAGTGTCATCTGACCGTCATGTATACCTTTAATATCTCTAAATAATTATGAACTAATTTTTTTTAAAAATCTATACACATACTTGAATATCTTTGTAAGGTGTTCTGGAACTGCCATTTTGACTAAAGTGAGAAAATTCAAATGAAGAAGACGTGAATTGTGCAGGTCACCTCTTACCACGATGCCGGCTTCACTCCGACTGTCAGGCTTCGGAAGTTCAGATCCTCTCCCAGGCTTCGGTGTTTGTTGTCATATGACGTCACAAGTCATAGTTAACGCTATCGTACTTTTTTCGTACAATTGTTGTTTCTTTCATATTTTATTCTATTGTTTCTGTTTACTGTCATGGAAAACAGAAGGGCGAAAGTGTAAATGGTTTATTTTCATGTTTGTCTTTCATTTTGTGGTTCACGATATTTAATAGACGCGATATGTATTTTTTTATATGTATAATTTTATTGTAATATGATCTATGCAAGCTTATAAATCTCCTTACAGAGTTTATGGGATGTAGTCATGACAGTATTTCTGGTATATATTCAGTATAATTATTTCAGATAATTGTTCGCCTTCCTAATCCCCCGACAAGATTCCGTGTTCGAGTCACCAACGTGGTTTGTGTACTACCTGACATCATGTTGGGTATTAAGAGTAGGGTAGAGTGGTGACCCTCGTGTGGTAGCTCCTGTCACCTCACTAGAATCAGTGAATTCACCGTGTCGGAATCAATGGCGAAAATAGTAGTTTCACAACATGCCTTTCTAACTCGTAAAGGGAGTAAATGGAGTTTCTTCTTCGACAAGATACGTGAGGAAGTGCATGTTTAGTGGTGATACTGGAACAGATAATCACAATATTAAATTTCTCGTCTATTACCGTCAGGGGTCACCACAGCGGAGTAACTGATAAATTAACTTATCCATGACTCAAGTATCATTCTTTTTTATTCCTTAGTATTTTTGTGGTGGACTTTGGTTTTGGGTCCAATGACTCGGCTAAAGGTATAAAAATTCTTCTACTGTAATGCTGTTTTGGTCCGTCTTCTGGGAGAATTTTAGATATGTAATTTTAATGGTTTCTTTCCATTGGTTAACGGTATGTTAGATGTAAGTTGTGTTTTATTATATTACTTTCCTTTTAACAGATAAAATTTGTTTTATAAGCTTATAATTCCCAGTGTCCTGCGCAGGTTTCTCGTCCATGGATAGCGTTCTCCCTAGTTTTTCCTCATAAACTCAGATTAGATAGGACCTACGAGCTGACTAAGCATGGTGTCCTGCTCAGATTTTTTCTTCTTCTAAGTATTATTTCTTAACTGTGTTACGTTCCATTTGAACCGTTTAGTCAGGACCTATGAGCTGACCAGGCTTTGGCCTGCAGATATTGCAAGAAGAAATAAAAGCTTTATGTCCTGGACATGCCGAGAGAAGATGAACATGTAGCCTCCTGGCTAGTACAGTGGTAACGCGCTGGCCTCGCATTCGCGAGGTCGAGGGATCGCGCCTCGTCCAGGCAAGTGTGTTTAAGCTGTTTACTAGGGAGGTTACTGCTGTGGCTGGGCACCACAGTAGGGGGTTGGGGCCCGTGCCGGCTGGCGACCGCCCTATGGGTCCTCCATGACCCGTTCCATCCATCGGTGGGTGGAGAAACTAAAATAGATGAACATGCTTTGTAGAAGAACATATGTCAAATAAAGAAAAATTCTTAGAGATACATTGTAAAGAGAACATGACAAGACATAAAAAATGGTTTGGTGCTTCTTCTAAATATGATCGATCACAGAATGTGACTAGAATAAAAGACTTTCTATTAACTGAGATGAACATAAATTATTTTCTATTGTTGATATTGTTTTGATACAGTAAAGTGCTACTTCTTGGTTCAGGAATTAATGCTGCTACTATTACTACAGCTGCTAATATTATTTTTATTTTTATAATAATAATAATAATTATTATTATTATTATTATTGCTGTTGTGGTTCTTGTTGTAGTAATAACAAGACTCACTTTGCAACTAGAAAATGAATTACGAATTCCTTAATTATTTAAATACAAATGTATTAATGTATTGTTTTGCTATTACATTTATGCCTTATCATTGTTGCCAGACAAAATTCTACTCTTCTTATCACCACATCCTATATATTAAGTATTCTCTCTCTCTCTCTTTCCTCAGGAATTATGGAAAGCTGGTGACCCGAGTCTGGTGACAGTGCTACTATGCCTAAGGCGAGTAGAAACTGTCAACAATATTAAGTCATTAATCATTTCATGAGATAATTCTTATCTAGGTAGCAGGTGTTTTCAAGGGCACTTGTATGTATGATCTGAAGCACATACACTCGCACGCACATACACTCAATAAGTAGTAGTATTATGAGATTTAACCAATCGTGGTATCAGTGTTACCAGGTGAAGTTCAGAAACAGTTCATTATGTATTTCCTCCTCCCCCCCCCTCTCTCTCTCTCTCTCACACACACACACATATAAATATATATTTGTAATGCTCCACATGCTATTCCCACTTGCGTGCTCATTAAAACCGCTGATTTGGAAGGAGTTATGAAAACTGCAGACGCCTCCACTGCCCTTCCCAGGTTATTGAATATAAAATTCATTCTTCCTCCAATAAAAAGTGAGAGAGAGAGAGAGAGAGAGAGAGAGAGAGAGAGAGAGAGAGAGAGAGAGAGAGAGAGAGAGAGAGAGAGAGAGAGAGAGAGAGATTACCTAATTGTGCTTACGGGAAAGAGCCCAAAGCTCGTATCTTCCCGTCTCCTGATCGGTTCCATTTTATACTTAGTGATACTTATCATACCTGTCCTTAAAACTATGGATTGAGATAGCATTGACTACCTCCTCGCTTAGCGAATTCCAATTATCTACTAGTGTTACACTAAAAAAGTACTTCCTTACATCCAGCAAGGAAGTTTTCTTACCAAGCTTCAAACTATGACCTCTAGTTCTAGAGCCAGCCATATCAAAATATCGATCCCTATCCACTATCATAACCATGAAGGAATTTAAACTCTCTCACCATATCCTCCCCTCAATCTTCTAGCTTCGCGTGATCGTAAGTCTAATTCCCTCAGCCTCTCATCATAACTGAGATTGCGTATCTCTGGCACCAGTTTCGTGGCATTTCTTTGAACTTTGTCAAGCTTAGCTATGTGCTTTTTCAAGTGCGGATTCGAAAAGGGGGCTGCATATTCAAGTTTTGGCCTCACATGGGTTACATAAATATTTCTGAACATTTCCTTGCCCATGTGCCTGAAGGCTACCCTTACGTTTGCTAAGAAGCATATGCTGCCCTTATACTATGCCATTTATATGCATTTCTGGAGACAAATCTGCCAGTATGTTTACTCCTAGATCTCTCTCATTTTCTGTCTCTTGTCCAAGTGCCTGAACGCGTGCGTGCGCGTGTGTGTTATAATTGAGTGGGTTCTATTCAAGGCAAGTATAAAGCGTCCTCTACCTCCCATAGTTCAATATTTTTTCCTAACTGTCATACTGTGCAGTTTCGGATTTCTTTCTTGGAGATGGTTGGGTTCTATTTTGGTTCTATTTTTTCTTTCCTTCTTCTGGAGTCAAGGGTCAAGAAATACCTCCCCCCTATTCCTTCTCATGAATGAATAGGTGACTAAATGGGGTGGAGCCAAGTGGAAGAAAAATACCCACTTCATTACCTCTAACAGAGAGTCAAGGTCTCGCTATGATCTTGATCGCTCTGTACTATTAAGTTTTGTAAGAATAGCCATTGTCAAATGGAAATTTTGTTTGTTTGCATGTCGTATACGGGGTTCGCGCCCCGTCACGGTCTGAGGTTAACAAGGACATGCACTCAGCGTAATGATTACATCTGCCAAAACAAGTCCTTCGCAAGAAGGCAACCGTCCTAGCCCTTGGTAGAAAAGGGAGTCCGTGACTTAAAATCGGAACATGCATGTCTTATACGGGGGATTATGGCACTTTTATATAGAATTTCTCCCCCCCCATTGATTTTTGAGTTTGTCTGAAGCAGATTTGGTAACACTGTTCTTCGTATAATGAGACGCCTTAAAGAATATATATCAAACTAATTTAGTAAATACGACTGCCGAATTTTCTCTTGACAGGTGATCTCAATTTTATCATAGAAAAGGACTTCCGAGGCACGATAAGGGACATATACGTACGAAAGTTGCACTTTGTTTTATTGTTTATTTAATGAACAAGTTTTTAGTTTAATTTATTATTATTACGCTAACAGCCTCAGTGCAGCCCATAAATCTAGCAACATTTAAACAAGTTTTGAAACAAAAACTCGACAACACGTGTCACACAGACACGATAGCTAAAAATAATTTCCATTACTATGTGGTCTTAAAATAAGGATAATTAAAATCCAGCCGTTATAATATTTATATTTCATCTAAAATGCCTTTATAATGTTTGTCCCAATTATGAGTTTCATATTTTAAGGGTTATGACCTCAAAGGTCAACTCACGTGTTCAATATGGTAACCACAGTAATTACCTGGAAATCCTTTTATATACTTTGGTAATAATATTTAAACATACACAATGGATGATCTTAAAAACTTTTTAATTTTTCTCAACAGAATATACCAAAATGGCGCGAGCACTTTAGGGTAATTTTCAAACATTGGAATGTATAATACAAATTTATGAGGAGTGACTTTATTGAT
Organism: Halocaridina rubra; assembly: GCA_037179515.1. Lineage (NCBI taxonomy): Eukaryota > Metazoa > Arthropoda > Malacostraca > Decapoda > Atyidae > Halocaridina > Halocaridina rubra. Next base: position 11,972 of record JAXCGZ010010686.1, on the reverse strand, counting down.
TGTGCTTTTGCTGAAGAGGAAGAGTATAATAAAACATTTCAGAAGTTTTATTTATAAGAAATTTTGCCCATACAAAAGTAATAAACGACCACATAGATAAACCATATATACACGTGTAATAAACCTGAACAAAGTTTGAATCAGAAGCTTTTAGAAATGGTTTAGAAATTTTATGAAATAAGCTTTTAGAAATGGTTTAGAAGTTTTGTAAAATACTGTACATCCAATAAACCAGCATAAGCTTTTAGAAATGGTTTAGAAGTTTTGTAAAATACTGTACATGCAATAAACCAGCACAAGCTTTTAGAAATGGTTTAGAAGTTTTGTAAAATACTGTACGTGCAATAAGCCAGCATATGTATAATTTAAAAAAGTTTAAATTTACACAATTTTGCATATACACATGTAATTAAACAGCTTATAAAATATTAAATTGAAATTTATCCTAAACATTGTACATAATTTTGCATATACATGCAATGAACCTGCATATATATTTAAAATTTTATGCACTTATAAGCATTTTTTATAGACAATGCTGCATATATATAATATTGAATGAAAATATATGCAGATATTTTATCTATAGACATCATATACTTCCATTAAAACAGGATAGGATTTATTGAGTAAATGTATGAAGACTAATTACTTTATTTATACAGGATTCTTTATATACACGCAAACTTTCATACAAAATTATGAATGAAAGACATCACAAAAATTTTGGGCCAGAGCATTAACATACATCAGGTTGACCTCTAAAAAACAGTTAATTGAAAACCTCAATTCATTGCCAAAATAATATTTAATAGTACGCAAGTTTTAAGAATTTTAGAGACAGTTTTTATAGTTTGAATTTGGAGATTTTCATATGGGTTTATCAAGCTACAAAAATCTGAAAACAAATGAGATCACAATATTAAGATAAAACTTATATGTTAAATGTAAATAGAGGACGTTATTCAAGATCTTTTTAGAGAAGTTACTTTAGATAATTTCATACAGTTTATCAAATAATTACAAAGAATTCATATCAAAATACAAAACATACCTTTAAAAAACACACTTTTAAAAACAAACCGTACCTTTTAAAAACACCTGTAAAAGAAAAAATCCTATCGTTAACTTGGTGGATTTAAAAAAAAAAAAAAAAAGACGTGACTATAAAAAATTCTGTAGGTTTACTAACCTTTACGGGCGAGACGACGGTCTTCCATCCTCGTTGCAACGTTGCCTCTTCTGCGTAGTCTCCTACAGCGTCTACAGCCACACCCCCTGAAAAAAAAGAAGCACAGGAAGAGTACTCCATTTCAATAGAAATATATGGCATTATATATCATTTATATCACTTAAAGCATAAAAAAGGAATAGAACTCACCGTGTAATGGGCACCCTCTTACCCATGGTGGCCATGTCGTTTATATGGCATACGTCCGCGGCGATACGATCCCTCGTAGCCGCTGAAAAAAAGCAGCACAGGAAGAGTACTCCGTTTCAATAGAAATATATGGCATTATATATCATTTATATCACTTAAAGCATAAAAAAGGAATAGAACTCACCGTGTAATGGGCACCCTCTTACCCACGGTGGCCATGTTTATATGGCATACGTCCTCGAGAGGACGATACGATCCCACGTGGCCGCTGAAAAAAAGCACAGGAAGAGTACTCCATTTCAATAGAAATATATGGCATTATATATCATTTATATCACTTAAAACATAAAAAAGAAAACAAAGTGAATAGAACTCACCGTGTAATGGGTACCCTCTTACCCAAGGTGGCCATGTCGCTTGTATGGCATATGTCCTCGGCGATACGATCCCACGTGGCCGCTTCACACGCTGGTCCCCGTAGGCGCCCTGTTGAAAGAAGAAACATTTAGAAGACAAAGAATACAAAGCTAAAAAAAAAACCTGAAAAGGAATACAAGGCGAGAAATAAAATTAAAAAAAAAAAGCCTGTAA